>JANBQC010000140.1:0-52661 GCA_027576995.1 Dimargaris cristalligena
AAGCTTCTGTGGCGCAATTGGCTAGCGCGTCTGACTGTTAATCAGGAGGTTGGTGGTTCAAGCCCACCCAGGAGCGTTTCTTTTGGCTGGAATCCAATAATTATTTTATTGAAATGATTAGTGATATATTTATGCCTTCACAAATATAGGTGATATTGGCCTGATTTAAACTGAAATTCCCCTCAGTGTTGTATGATTAATGGTCTTTCGAAAGCAGGCAAGTCATCTGTTCAATTATTCCATTATTGAAACAATGCGATGGCATAGTATGTCTATGCATCTAATTTGGGGTTGGGGTAAAGTAAAAGCATAGGGATGCAACAGGCCATGGATGCAATAGGTAGAGAAAGGGACTCGTTGAATAGATGTGACCGTATTAAAAAAAGTGGCGTAGCTATAGAGAAGATTAGATAAAAGTGCTTCTAATCAACCAGCCACATTAACGGTTAAGGTAACGTAGAGTAAACCATTAGCGTAAAGCTTGATGTAATTGGATAGACAGTGTTTCTCGATTGCGCTTGATGCCCCAAACGGCTCTTTAGATCCCCCCATCTTGTGGTTCGATCTTTTGTTAGTAATTGACATGTTGGTGAGTATAGTTGGCATTTGTATTATGTGCACCCAAGTTCCATGAAAGAGTAAGGGGTCAATTCATCCCGGTAATTGTACATGTGCTGTATCCTTCTTAGCCAGCCGCATCCCGCGGTCTAGAACTTTACCTTCAGCTACATTAATCAATAAGGTAATGAATGGCATCGCATTACCTCTCACACACAATACTGGTTAGAGATACTACTGGCCCTTGTCCATTTAAACTAATTTATTAAAGTGAATATTCCCGTTACCATTGGCTAGAGCTTGTGTTATTTCTTTTCACGCCCCAACAACCAGAAGTTTGGGAATAATTATCCAACGAAACGAGTGGGCAGACGGGACCACAGGCAAGGGTGTGGAAGTGGAAGAGGAGGGTAGAGTAGGGTAGATAGGTAGGGTGGGTGTGGTAGTAAACAGGAATTGGCTGAACACTCCATTTACATGTCGTCCAGAGCCTTGATGGTGGCTTCGAATTCGGCCTTGGTGGCCAAGTATTTCTGGTTGAGTTCTTCATATCGGGCATCACTCTCATCGCGCTCGGATTCCATCTTCTGAACGGTACGCTCGAGGTGCTCGGCCTTGACATCCACGGTACGGAGCTGTTCGCGGGTTTCTTTGAGTTCCAATTCACGGGTTTCAAGGGTCTCTTCCAGAACCTGGACCTTGCGCACCAGTTCATCGTGGGCCGAGCGGGTCAGCTCGTCCTCGTCGGCAGCTACCTTGGCCTCCCGGAGCTTAAGTTCGGCGGTGTCGAGCTGTTCCTCGAGCAGGGCGACCTTGTTCTGGAAGGACACGATTTCCTGGTCCCGGTCCATTTGGGATTCGGTCAACACCTTGACGCTGGCCTCGGCAGTGTCGGCGCGGAGGGTGGCGGCCTCGCACTCTTCACGGAGGGATTGGATTTTCTAGATGGAGTATAGAGCGCAGAGGAGAGAAAATTAAGCAATTAATTAAACGATCGGGTGGGGTGACCCGTGTCAATACCCAAACGATGGCATTAGAGGGCTAGAGGATGCTGTGACCCATATGCCAAGGTCGGCTATTTAGGCTGTGTAGAATGGGTGGGGAGTGCACACGATGGGTAAGATGTTCAATAACTCCAATGAAGGGCATGCCAAGTCTGCTTGGCCGCTGGTGAGGCATAACAGCGGCCAGATGGCCAACGGGATAGGGAGAGCTAGGCGGACAAGGGAGAGGTTCAGACCAACGAGTACGCAGTGGCTGCATTAGGCCAAAGCCAATGGTCCTCCGCAGACTCATGGACAACTTGACTCTGCTCCATTGTGGACCGATACGGCGCAGTAACCACGCTAGACTGGATGATGGAGTGCGTGGCTAGAAGCCCAGGAAATATACCCTTTCCCCCGCCGTTCCTTCCAGCTTTCGCTGATAAGGAAAAGGGCCGGCCTAAGTAACAAGCTTAACTAGACTAGGGGGTTGCGCTTACCTTGCTGAGCTTTTCCATAGTGAATAAGGGGAAAGGGATGGAGAGGTGGTTCGAGGAAACGGGGTTTGAAACGGACCAAGAGTTGGCGAGGTAGTTGGAAGGAAAGTCTATAGAAGAGTCAAATGAAGCAGGAAATAAAGGAATGGGGGGATAAGGAGCCAAAGAACGACGGATCCTTTGCAAGGAGCGGACAGCTTGGGCCTTAAGTGCTTCGGGACTCGGGGTTGTGCCGTTGGTAGAAGAAGCACAGCCACTCTCGCCGACCTACCTTGGTCAGATGAGGCGAGGGAAGAAGGAACTTGCCACCATTCATTCAGCCAAATGGGACACAAATACCCCGCTTTAAAATTTATTACCTCCCACGCCGTACCTATTAGTGGTGTGGGAGTAGTGCGTTGGGCATAGAAAAATATACAATGAATGAGTTGGCTAGCCACCATTGTTGTTTTACTAAGGGGGAATGCACTGGCCACTGGCGTGACCTCCTAATGTGGGGAGGGGACCTTGGCTGAGTCATACGACCGCTCACTCGGTCCGAAATACGCACCAACTAAGCGGATGCTGCGTGGAGGGAGGGGGGCCGAGAAAATCGGATGTAGCCTCAGACACCCCCCCCCACCGGCTCGCCACTCTACCAGTACCCATTGGCCACCCATTTTCACCAAGTCTTGAATAAACTCCGTCCTGGTTTAAGGGTAGAGGCCAGTTAGCTGAGCAGTCCCTCTAAAATATTAAGCCATCTCAGCGGTGCCCTCCACGACCTTGGCTACTGTCCCTCCATGCTTTTAACAGGGAGCACCAGTACAATTCGTGGTACCATGTTTGTCCTAGCACGACACCAAATCTGGCGCCATAAATATTTATCGGGAGGGACACTGTGCCCCCCTCCCACTCGTACCTCCCCCTAATAAACACACTACCCTTATAGAGAGGAAAGCCCTGCTTTGATTAATTTGGCCAGGTATCTTGCCCATTGTCCCGGTTCCATCGCGGATTTCATTAAATCATTCGCTAGAGCTCCCTAGGATGTTGGCCAATTCGCCCTGTGTAGGTGGCATAGTATGATGGCTGATGGGTGGGTTTGTACTCGACCGGCCGCGCTACCAATGGTATGTTATTCCAGTGCTTTTGGTTCCCAGCCCTACTGAGGACGGTCGTAGTCTTCCTTAAAGGTGAGGTATACAAATCAGACATTCCACCTTTTCCAATCATTAATCACCCTCACCTCTTCACCTTACCCGATATTCGCGATCCTCACCACTCGCTTACTCAGACAAATTAATCACATAAATAGCTGTATGCAAATGCCTTGCTACAGAGGGCTGTTATTGTCCAGGTGTAGTGGCACCATGGCCTCTCTCAGCAGCCTGTTACCTGCTCTTTAGTCTAAACCCCAAGGACATGCACATTTGTTTCACGTCACCGGATGGGATTAAATAGGGCCAACGGGCGCTTTGGAGGTACTTTCAAAAGACCGCTACGGACAATGCCATTGAATTATATAGGGCATCCCAGCCCCATGGCTGGCTTACCACAAGCGTATTCTAGCCCACACCTACCAGAACATGCAGTGTATCCATTTAATTATGGTCACAGCATCAATATGCAGAAAGCCTGTCCCTTTATGCAAGCAAAAAAAAAGGTCTGAAAGACGGGGTCGCTTTACTATATGATTCCGTAGGTAGGGGGACTACGCCCAGGCTCCAACCGATAAATCGATATGACTAATTAGACAATTGGGTACTGTGTCAAAAAGTTTGAAACCACCCCCCAAAACGGAATCACGTGTGTTCACTAGTCGTGGCGGGAACGCTTATCAACGTTCTTTCGGAATACGAAAACCATGTAGAGTCCTATGCAGTCAATTACGGTCAAAAGAGGGAAACCACGAGTTAGCACAGGGCTTGGTGAAGGGGTCTAATCTATAGCATCACCCCAATCCAATAAAGAACCAAAGAATAGCCATGCCTTTAGACATTAACTAAGCTGGGAACAATCCACTGAAACCGGGAGTAGTAACCAGAAAACATTCAATCGCATGACTTACCCGCCGCCTCCCATTCTTCGTGGGACATGCTGGTACCATTGTCTGATACGACCCCCATGGCATAGAGCTTATTAACATTTTCCTGGTCACCCATTAGCGACTGGTAGTATTCGTGGAATGTCTGTTTGAATACTAGCTGGAGTCCGTGGGCCTCAGCCATTCTAAAGTGAGGTGGGCCGAAATCAGAAAAATAAACATGGAAAGGACCAACGTTAGATTGAATTCAAGGGCTTCTGGGGCGAAATCCCCTCCTCTTTCAAAAAATAAATGTGGTTAATATATCCAGTAGGTCAACACCATCGCAATGTCCTATTTGTGATTATTCATTAATCCATTACACAACAAACTTACCGCTGGAAGATATGGAAATTCACCAGATATTCAGGACAGTCATCAACAGCATCCTCCAAGGTAAACCGGTAACGATGGCCAAACGGCTGAAAATCCGTTTTCTTATCGAATTCAACCCGGTATATCGAATTTCCGAAGGACAAATCAGGGGAAGAGCGCACTTTTTTTACCAACCAGTTGGCGTTGGGGATAGTGCCGATAAACCGACCACCGGGCCGTAGGTTTTCGGCTACGTTGCGGATCATTTGAAGGGCCGATTGTTCCGTTTCAAAGGCGTAGTGCATACAAAATTGCATACTAATCACATCTGCGACGAACCCTTGCGGTAGAACCTTCCGGATGGGATTCTGAAAGAATGGAAATGATAAAATAAGGTGAATATTATATACATAGTGGAGTATGGGGAGGCTTCGATTTAGTCCTTGTGCTATACAATATTTCTAATTGCCATCCCTAAACTCAGGTAGAAACAACTGCAAATCCAATGTTAACTTACTTTATAACAGTCCAGGGCATGAAATTGAGCATTAAACCGCTTGTTACGATGATCCTTCATCCGTTCCTTAGCCTGTTCAATTGAAACGTCGGCGATATCTTAATACATGATAACATTACAATAGAGTAAAGAAATGTTGAAGTCAGCCCATATGATTAGTATACGGGGCAATGGGTGGCGAGAGCAAAGGGTCCGGGAAGGGGATTAAAACACGACACTTCAGTCCAGAGCTGTACACTACGCCACCAAAATTAAGGGGAAAGAAAAGCAGGCCCCCCTACCAAGGAGCATAGGGGTCACTTACCAATACCCACGTACTCGGATACCCGTGCCAGAGACCATTTGCCAATGTCACCCCCTTTACCACACCCAATGTCAAGGGCCCGGTCGCCTGGCATGGTATGCTTGGCGATGAGAATGGCCTTGACCCAATTGTTAAATTTACGAAGTCGGATAATCTTGGACTCCTGGCGGCGCTCGATGCCTAGCTCAGGCCGCGCATTATAGTGGCTAGCCACATGGAGAGCCGCATTCGATGAGGAGTCGTTACAGGACATTGCGGAGCAGGAACGAAAACGATGTGAATGGGGTGGTCGGAGAATGAGAGGTGAAACTACATAAGACAACGCAAAGATTCATAGGTAAGCGGTACAATGAATATAAGTAAAGCAAATGTAAGCCAATGGGAAAACCCCTATATCCACCTATTTGGTTGGTAAAACGGGAGCGAAATGAGCGACTCTACGGACCAAACTGTGAAGAAATACGAACCGAACGGAAGAAGGATAGGAGAAATATTACAGTGATAATAATTCTGTATGTATACCAAATTGGTCTCCTTCAATGTGAGTGGCTCGGTGGTTTAGGAATATTAGTACTTTATTTATACAGGGTCGCAAGGAGTAGCGCCTATATGGCATTTTAGATCTCCACCCTGGGGGCGTCAAATAAAAGAAAGCATTAGCCACCACTACTTAGTAGCAGGGCTATGCAGTAAAACTTTTTACAGAGGGGGGTGGTAGGGTTGGTGGTGAGGTAGAGGTGGGTGTCCAGGGGTTGCTTTCAAAGGGATATTGGAGTGGCTCGGTGGTTTAGTGGTATAATACTCCCTTAGGGTGGGAGTGGTCCCGGGTTCGATTCCCGGCCGAGCCCACCACTTTTTGCTAATTTTACCTCACTGATAATGGTCATATCGAAATGGGTCATACATTTTTATTGCCTGCAGTGACTAGCGTGTCCGCTGTAATTGAGCCGTGCCAATTAACAAATACAATATAATGGCACCTCCTGTTATTTTAAATATTTCGTGACTCTCTGAACTAAGGGATATTAGGACCGGAATCTTTTTGGTCAATTTTTGAAAGGTGAGTTCAAGTTCTACCTATTTTTAGCCTTATTTAATAGTCACATTACCAGAATCACTGGAAGGTATAATTGGGAGAAATAGTGTGACCCATTCACAGAGTCGCCCAGCCACCTTTCAGACTGCAGCTGTCTCATAAAGTGGATTCCCTGCGTTTCTTCAATGCAAAGGGACCACCTTACTGACCACCTCTATTCGAAGTCACCTCCAACTTACCCATTGCTTTATTTCCTTTATTTTTTTCAGCCGTCATTTCATGGTTTTACTCCCTTCGTCATCCGCATGTTCCAACCCAAACGCCTTGTTCGCCCATTATGATTAACTCGGTCCTCATCTTCAACACCCAAGGCAAACCCCGCCTCACCAAGTTCTACCAGCAAATTGTAGGTTTCTATAGGAGGAGGGCTATTCGACCAAGCTCATGAGCGCATTCCACACCTCCCAGTCGCCCCCATGGGCTGGGAAACGCCACCCAAACGAACCAATTGACCTTAAACCCCGACCCCAATGACTTCCCGTCCCCCGCTTCAGTCACTAACCCATCCAACACTGTATGTTGATATATATATATATATATATATATTATTGTCTTTTGGCATAATAGGACGTTGACCTGCAACAGAAAATTATCAAAGAAATACACTCTTTAGTGGCTCGCCGGCCCGCCATCGCCTGCAATTTCCTTGAGGGAAGTAAACTGCTCGGGGGAGCTGATACCCGGATTATTTACCGCAATTACGCAACGCTATATTTTGTCTTTGTCGTCGATTCGTCGGAAAGTGAACTGGGCATACTGGATTTGATTCAAGTATTTGTCGAAACGCTCGATCGGTGCTTCGAAAATGTGTGCGAGTTAGACCTGGTAAGTTAGTTGACTTTGGTTTTATTTATTTGTATAGATGATTTTTCTATTTAAATTGGCCATGTTCAGATGCCATTGAGCGTGTAGCTAGATGCTTTGTCTAGGTACCATGTATTATATTGGAATAGGGGACACTGTGCTACTGTAGTTTTATGGTACGTTGAACAATCCAAATGTTTCTAGTATTAGGGCAAGGTCTCGGTTTAACCGAATCTAAGTTATACCTACTCTGTATATCCATCAACATTGCAGATTTTTCATTTCGAGGAAGTTCATTATATTTTGTCCGAGATTATTTCGGGTGGTATGGTAAGTAGTAGACACAAACATGAAGTTACTGATCCGATGACAGGCACTCCTGGCTTTCTTATTTTCTGATAAACTTGGCGGTGTACAACTGCTACTTTTTGACTTCGATTTTTTTTTTCATTAAACAACCGGTCTCGTTACCAATTGTTCCGATTATTACTACTATTATCAGGTCCTGGAAACGAACATCAACGACATCAGCCATGCGATACGGGAAAATAACCGGCTCATGAAGTCAAATACAGCTACACAAGGCAGCCAGGATCGCTACGGCTGGCTGTGACGAGACACATTTCCCTCAATAAAGAACTAGATGTTAAAACCGCGGCTATTATTTAAGGAACCGGTTTGGGTATTTAATTTTTAATGGAGTAGTAAAGTAGGTAAAAGAAGAGTAATTTAATCGCGCGACAAGGGCACGGGGAAACGGAATTAATGTATGTCAATAACTGGGCCACCCAGTGAATAATATACAGGCCTCGGAGTGTGACTTCCAACTAGGATGATACAGTGTGGAAAAGTAGGACGGTGGATCACAAAGCATTAAACCTCCAATTCTTCCTCAGTATCGGGGTGTCCAATTGTCCGGGCCTTCTTAGGCTGCCGAAACACAGGCGGGGTTTCCCCTCGGCTGTAGCCAACCTTGAGCTTCTTCTTCTTGGTGGTTCCTTTCATGGATCCAGGAGTCGGAGTGCCCAAACGGTCAGAATAGGGATCGTCTAGACCAGCGGAATACTGTTCTTCACGTCCCTTCGCCTCGAGTGCCTGTTGGGATGTTTTAGGAAGGATTACAATAATTCATTAAATACATATGCCGGTATAAAATCCTGCTAGTATTCAACATCCAACATGTAATGCGGCCATTGCTAAGGGTGGCCGGAGTGTGAGATCCATTACAAATCATACCACACGCCCCGGATCTTATGAGCTGGAATAGTCTATTGCAAATCTAACATTTACCTTTTGGTAGGTCGACGAGGAATTGGAAAATATACGTTCGCCTTCCGAAAATTTGTGGCGCTTACGCTCGTTACGGTTAGCCAGATAGCCGTCGAATCCCCGGACAATATTGCCCTGGTGAGTGTCTTCTAAGTAGGTGCCTTCGTACGCGTAAATCGATGCCTCCAGGTTAGCCTGGTGATGTGGTCCAGTGGAAGGTATATTATTTATATATATATATAAAGTTAGTAAGGCCGGGTGGTTGGTGGTGAAAGGGCTTTTTAATGCGCTCGATTCGATACAATCGGAAATGGGTATCAAATTATACGTTGGGTGTAAATATAGCTTACCAAGTTCCGGTCGACTTGGCGCTTACGGGCCAGAAGGTCATTGAGTTCTTTTTCGGCATCCTGGAGTATTTCGGCAGTGACTGGCGGCTAAGCCAATTGAAGGTAGACAATGACATATATTTACGAGGTATAGGTTATTAGACGGTACGCATATGACCTAAGCCCTATAGTTGAAGGAAATCATTGGCTGTATCCATTAGGTTTCAGGCCTAGAATAGGTGCATATATATATATATATATATATGCGTGCTGGCTTACCTGGCTGTTTTTCTCATTAGCAGCTGCCTTGCCCTTCTTGCTTGGGCTATCCTTGGACAAGTCGGGCATTTCTGCGCAAGTGGGAAATCGAATTCAAGCCGTGAATCGGACAAGGCTAGGTAGGACGAAAGGTATACTGATGAGAATCCAACTATAGAGAAGGTAGAAGTGACGCAAAGCGGTTTATGATATATATCAAAAGAAGGACGGTACTAAGGGCAAATGTAGGACAAACGGAGAGACGAAAGAAAGAATGGTATAGCCTTAGTATAAAACAATTAACTGAATAGAACTGATAGTAGAAAAATAGTCCAAGGTATAAAATAGAAGGAAGAGAGAGGAGGGCGCAGTTGTGCATTCCAGGTAGCGAACACCACCGCATGCAGCTATTTTCGTGGAGGAGGAGTCCCCCTCTCCTGCCAGGCCGCGTGTGGCCAGATAGATAGAGATAGAATGAGAGAACCCTGGCAGGTGTTACCAACAGGGCCAACCAGCAACACGACGGGGGTGAAACCCGTTTCCCTCCATGATAATATTTCCCTTCGAGACTAGGGAGGGAGGGAAGGAGAGGAGGCTCCCTGGCCCGTCGTTTTGTTTACCAGTTCAAATGAGGTCATTACAGCCAACTCTGGCCTTAGAGTTAAGTGGTCCGCATGCGTTTCTTTGTTCCTCAACAACTAACTCATTTCCTATTCCCGACTTCCCCCTACTGGCAATAATATTGTTACTACACACCCTTTCATCTCCACTGAGACCTCTCCGACTCGTTGCTTTCACTATTGCTATTCCTTCCGCTACCCACGCCGCCTCGCACGACGAATGAACCCAGTCAATACCAACATGACGGACCGCTTGACCGAACAGTCCCTCGACGAGGTAAGTACAACTAAACCATGGATTGACCTTGTTCTGCGACCTCTTTAAACCATCAACCATACTACACCGTATACTTCACGTCCTTTCCACTAAGATCTAATCTGACGGTATAATATTGGGTATTACTCACCATTACCACCACCCCTCACTGAATAGCTCGATGCTCTATTCCAAGAACTAGTCACCCTCGACGACATTCAGCCTAGGGAAACCGTGCCTCGAACCACGGATCTATCCCAGGCGGAATTGGCCCTCGATATGACCAGCAGCATCGATACCCACCCCATTGAAGCTCCCCTAGATACAGCAGTGCACCCCGATGAACTGGATGAAGAACGGCTACTTAGTTCCATGCAGAATCTCCTGGCCAACGCCCAGCGGGACCCCTACTTAACCCAGTCCCTCCACCACGAATCACCCGGCCCGACCGATGCAGTCGCCTTGTTAGCCGCCCTGGACCGTCAATCCAGCGGACTTCCCTTCCCTGACCCGAATAACCCTCGTGATATCAGGGGTGATGGACCATCGGCATCTTCTACCTCTACAGCCCCAGTGTCAGAGGCCCAGCACCACGCCGCCTTGATGGAATACATTGGCAAAATGAAACGGGAATTACCTGGGATGCACGATTTCTTTGATGAATTGGTCAACGTACCCGCCGAATCCGCCTTTTTTGCCCCTTCATTTTTCCCGCCCCCGGCCACTAATGCACCGACCGCTTTAGAGCTTGAGGGCGATGGGGCCGCGAAGAAGGAGGGGGGAAATATTGGCAGGGATATTGCTGATGCTGATGCTGATACCGGGGCTGGCGGTATTGGTGTTGGTGAATCGGTTAAACGGGCGGTGTATCCTTCGGCAAACTCACCCGGGTCGCTCGCCCACCCCGCGAACGAGATTATCCAAATGATTATGGATGATCTTCGTTTGAGCGAGGTCCAAGACCAGGCGGGTGAGGCACAAGATACCCAATTACTGGCGAGACTGGCCGAGCTACGCAACCACCCGCCCCATCCGACCGGTTCAGCCAGAAAGGCCCCAGCCACGACGATGGTACCCGATAACACTAACCCATCCACGGTTAAGATGACCGATGTCAATCAGCCACGGGTTATTGACATTAATAACACTGCAAGCCCGGCTGCGCGCAACTACTTGTTTGGTACAAACCAGTCGTTCACCTCAGGTAACGATGATGACTGGCCAGACGATAGTAGCAGCGAAGCAAGCGATGAAGACAGTAATGAAAGCGAAATTAGTGATAGTGATGGCAATAGTGATGAAAGTGACGCTGATGACCAGGATACGGAGAACTTTCAACGACCGAAACCACCTCCCCGGCGTCAATTCCTGAGTCTAAACCGTGATGACATGGCCAACTCCACCACTGACCCGCCCGTGGTTATTTCACCAGGGTCTATCATTGAAGTTCAACCCGTCACTCACCATGAACCGGAGCTACTTGGCGCGGCCCCTGACCCAGCCGACCTACGCGATTTGCTCCACATGTCTCAGCAGATTCATCGGTCACCAACCAATGCCCATGAGGCAACCTTGCCTACACCAGAAAAGACCCGTGGTAATCTACCAGCCGAAGATTTACAATGCTGTAAGTTATTTCAGAATATATATATATATATATATATATATATCCACAGGCAAATGCTTGGTATTTTGCTATGGCTGGGTTGGTAATATCACCGGACTGGCAAAATACTCTACAGTTTTACTGGGGTGGGGTAATACAAACCCTAGAAATCACTTAATTGACCTTTGTTTGCTAATCCTAATGTATTTTATGGGGTATCCAACATGTACGTTTGAATTCGCCAGGGATTTGTTCCGACCAGGCTACTCTAGCCTGTATCGAGTGTGACGGCGACGCATTTTGCCAGGACTGCTTTACCCAGTTCCATCATAGTAATGGTGCTGACCGCGACTTGGCCAGCCATAAATTCCAAGCCCTCCTGTAGCGATACTATAAATCATGGCTGTGTAGCGCAAGCGGAGGATAGCCGGCCACCTGCTATTTACTACAGGTGAATTTTTCTGTAGGGCGCGCTTCACCCGAGTATTACTTTGAATGAATACCTTAGTGTATATAGAGAGTACCGGTCTCTCCTGCGCGTCCACGTCACCGCGATTTAACCAATAGTATTGCACCAGTGGTATAATAGCCCACCTACCAATACCTACCACATTTCCCTTCAACCAGTCTTATCATCCTTCATCTAAGCATTAAATACATTTGTAGATACTCCCATAATTTGAATATCTATATAGATTGATTTAGATATAACACACAGTACTTTCCGATGCGTCAGCCATAATATTTCCCGGTTACTATCTTCGGCCAACCATCTATCTATCTATCAGTGGTCGGGAAGTTCCAAATAACATAGTACCCATGGTCCTTTAATTTTTTAGTCCTGGCCATGAGCGAGTGGCCCATGAAGGGATGATACACGGGAACCGTGCGATATAGGCCATTTGGCTGTCTATACACATATATACATGTGGGTGTGAAAGTAGCACCATGTGGTAACGCTAAATTCCAGGGCGATACGAACAAAAAGAAGTCACTCGATGTTTAGTACTGGTTCCGTCCAATCGAGATAGGGACTGCTAGGGAGGAGGGACACAGGCGAGTATCAATATTGGTGGTGGTAGTAGTGTTGGTGGTAGCAGCTTCGAACCCTTACCACTCCATTCCTCAAAATGGGAGTCGAGCCGTTTACAACTAGACCATAATTAGTATGTCTGTACGTAACTGGCATTTACTTCAGCCGGGCATCCAAAATATACCCTCCCACACACACACATTAATTGATAAAACGGGATCCTCCCTAATGAGGGGGTGGTAGAGTAAAATAGATGTGCCCCGATAGGGGAAAACCGATACCAATACCAATGATTGAATGTAGGCGGTAGTCATAAGTTATCGGTGGATAAAACCAAGCCGAAATGATATAAACTGAAATGAATTACAATGAGCAAGAGACAAGGACCGATAAAGCTAATGATAATGCGGACGAGCGAAAGAAAGGGAGAGACCGGCCGACGGAGTGAGTGGCCTGGGGCCTCTTCTCCCCCCTTGGGGTTTCGCGCTTCCGTTCACTCCATGTCTATAGTAATAGTAATAATGTATTATCTCTCCCCCTTTCCCTTTTTATCAATCTTATCCATCGACTTCTTCATGCCTATTTCTGCGCCCACATCTTTATCGATCGCATCTTCTATAGTGGACCATGTCTATTTTTGGTCGATATCCATCATCATCTACATCACCACGGTTCATTCTCCGCTACTAACTCTACTATTATATTCTACTTTACACTACCCCTGACTCATCGGAGTCGCGCGATTAAATTGCCTGATGGCGATAACGAGGTTGTCTTCACATTGTCCATTCGCTGACTTGGTTGGCTGTTGGTGCGCTCTGGTCCCGGCCTATTCCGCAAGTCCTGTCTTATCTTGTCTTGACTAGCCGCGCTCATCCCCCAATCCATATAAATAGGCCACCGTATCCGCCTACAACCCTTAACCTTTTCTGCTGTATACTACTCTTCGTCATTTCTATACTGCCCCTGCCCCCTCCGTCGCGTATCCTCTTGCTTCCGTATATTTTGGATATACGCCACCTCTACCTTCGCCATCAACCACGCACTCACACGCCTCCCGACCCTAACTAGCCGCAGAGCCCCCTCCCTCTTTAACAGCAGCCTCAGGCGTTCACCAGTATCACACGCGCAGCTAGGCATATCCGCCCTTGTTTAGGCAATATCTATTTTAATATTTTATTGTATTCTATATTTTTAGGTGAGAATCGATAGGATGGATGCGGTCGACGGAAACCATGAGGAACGAATCCCCCGGTAAAGCAGCACGCATTTTTAGACCCGACAGGTAAACAAGGCAAGACAAAATTGACGGTATGGATATGAGGCAAACGTGGTCCCCAGGAATGACATTCAGGCATAAACAAGGTAGAGGATAGGCGGGGGTGAGTCACGAACTTATTGCTAACTCATGGAGTGAAAGGGCGAGAGAGAGGGGATGATGGTAACATCTAAAGAACATCAAATGACGCGAAGTATGGATGGAGAACACGGCATTCGACCAAGAAATTATAATAGTAAGAATAATGGAGATGATAGTACAGCGTGGAAGATATAAATTGGGGTACTCGACTGAATATGCCCACAATAAAGGAATGGTAGGTTTACCGGTGCTATAAGCAGGAGATTAAAGGCATAAGAGAAAATAATCCGCTAACCAACAGCGAATGAGGGAAAGACCATTAAATGATACAATGCTAAGGGGAGATTGTCATCGCGCACATTAGCAATAGGATAGGTTTTGGGGGTGGTTTTTTTACGCGGAGCGACACCACTCCGATTGGAGCACTTGGTCAATGTTCCATCGACGGGAAGGGTCGACGCACAGCAGGCAGTCCAGGAGCTCCTGGAGGGCCGGTGACAAATGGTCATAGGGCTTCTTCAGCCGCCGGTTGAGGATGGCCATCACCAGGCGGGGCTCGTAGTCATCCATGAAAGGCAAAGTTCCAATGACCAAAGCGTAGAGGATAACACCCAGCGACCACATGTCCGAGCTAGCCGCGCATAACGGGTAGGAGGTCCGGGCCTGCTCGGGGGAGCAGTAGGCCAGGGAACCACCCGCACTGGCCTCGTAGTACTCCTGGAACCGGCCGACGCATTCCGCGCACGACTGCTGGTCCACGCAAGAGGAATCACGATGGCACTGGTGACAGGGGGTCAGCAGGGGCCGACTGAGACCAAAGTCAGCCAGCTTAACATGGTAGTCCTGGTCGAGTAACACGTTATCCAACTTGAGGTCATGGTGGGCCACTCCCGCCCGTTGGTGCAGGTATTGCAAGGCCTGAGCCAACTGCACAAACAGGGGGCGGGCGTCGGCCTCGGTTAATCCCGGAGTACCGTGCTGGGTGATATGCTGAAGCAGGGTACCGCGGGCACACAGCTCCGAAACAATGTAGGTGGCGTGGGGGGCATTCACCACCTCCAACTGCCGCAAAATATGCGGGTGGTTTAGGCGACGCCACAGGGCCACTTCCTGCTGTAGGTGGTCCTGGACGCAGTCATTGTTACGCTCATCTCCAACGTCCTTGCGCACAATCTTGACCGCGAAGGACTGGGTAGTATGCTGCCGTGGATCGAGGACCACCGCCTCACGCACAATAGAAAAGCCGCCGTGTCCTAGGAGCTGGCCCAGAACATAGCGGTCCCCAATGACCTGGCCTTCATCGTCGGGTTGCAACTGCGAGACGGTCGGTGAGCTGGCCAGGGAGGAGAGAAACTCAAAGGCGGGGGACATGATACTGGAGTCGGGTGGGGAGACCAGGGAAGCAATCGGGTTGCCGCGCCGGGACACCGGGTTGGATCGCCCATAACCACCGGTCGTGGTGGCAGAGCGGCCCAATCGGGAGAAGGCGGAAGACGACCCGCCCATGGTGACGTTCCGGGGGGCGAGCGTGGCCGTAGCAGGGGGCTGGGGTAGGCTGGCCGCGGCCAGGGCAGGTTCCAGGGCTGAGTGGCTGCGGGAAGAATCGGTTGCCGTCAGATCCCGGGTTTGAATGGGAGGTGGGCGATTGGGACCACTACCCCCAGCGGCGGCCATGGCAGACGGCCGTCGGCTGAACAGGGAAGGGGAAATGGCCACAGGGGCCGCCGAGGCTGGTGGGGATGCCGCAGGGGTAGGAGAGGACGACGGCTTGCGGGTCGACTGCCTCCGAACGAAGCCGGCGAAACCCTTGGAAATGGGGATGGCCTGGGTGGGGGTGGATTCGTTCGAGGGGGCATCAGTGGCACGCTTCTCCGGGGTCTCTTGGACCGACGGGGCCGGTGCTGTAGGGGACTGGGCCACAGTCATGTCGGTGACGGTAGAAAAGAACGAGGGAGCGGCAAGATAGTTGTAGGGGAAAATCGGCACAGGGGTGGTATAGGCAGGTAGATACTGGATAAACTGTCGATTGAGGTCAGGGAGGCCAGCGCCAAAGAAAGAAGAGGAATAGGAGCTATACATAGTCGTGCTAATCCTAGGGGAGTACCAGTCAATATATACTATATATCAGACTAAATGGGCGCAGATGAAAGGTTCAAGCCACCAATCGATTGAGAGCAGTGGGGAGAGAGAGGCACGCTCTTAGTATCTGTATGGGTACTATATAGCCATACGAGCACGCGGATTGGGTCACAAATGGAGGATGCAATAAGAAAACAATGTGGGGTTAGTTAGCTGCGGAACATCTCTTGAGCGTGATTATATCGTTCAAAATAATATTAAGGGGGTCAAGTTCCACAGGCCTGGAGATATCAGTGGACGAGGGAAAATATTTTGACGTCATCAATTGAAAAATTAAGAGAAGGGGTCATAAAAAAAGACCCTCACTTGGACACTAGAGCCGCTGTATGTAAGTAAACAGAGATGTGGGAAAATCGGGCAGTGTAGAGCACAATAATATGGTGGCGATAATCTAAGGGTTGGACAAGCAGTAAAACGACGACAGTCTCATATGACTTGCTCATAAGAGTATTTAAATGAATGAGGGAGAACAGATTTCTGAGCCCACTGGGACTTACAATTTACTAATAGAAGGGCAGGTATGAGAGAGAGGACACGATGACAGGGGTTCGCAGTCCAAACAAGGCAGGGCAGGCGCCAGACCAACAGAGTCGGGGGGTGAGTTTATTAGGGTTGGGTTTAAGTGGAGAATTATCCAACTGGAGATTTCTCGTCTGACAAGGCAGAATTAGGAGAAAGAAGGGACTAAGAAACACCTTACCAAAGTGGCGATAAATAGAAAGGTGTATGTAGAAGAGACCTTCCAATAAGAGTAAAGAGGGGACGAAGAAAGGTAAGGCACGTAGCAAGTGAAACCAATAAGGGATTCCTACTTAGTATAAGAAATACACGGACACGTAAAGGAACACAGCAGTTAAAACCAACAGGGGCCAGTGAGAAGGATATGAGAAAGCCTGCTTAACCCGACAGAACGGTAGCTTAGTGCGAAACGGGGGTATGAGTGAGACACACGTGTCTGAGAAAAGAGCAAGTGGGAGTGAGAGACCTCGGGAGCGGGGGTTAAACTTTGGGAGGAATTCAGAGGCAGGGAAAAGGGAGAACAGGGTAGTAAACGAAGTTTAGAGTGGGGAATAATAGTACAGTGCGTGAAAGTATATATAAATAAAGGCTAGAGGGGATGGGTTAAAGGAAGGAACGGCTAAACGGATATGAAAGATAGGAGAATGAATGTAATAATGGCAAGAGGTCAAGGATAGAAAGGAGGGGTGTGTGGTATGGCGGGGGAGAGAAGTGATAATGAAGGAGAGAGGAATGGAAGGGGGAGGGGAGGGGGAACAATGGTGGACTGGTCGGGCGGAGGTGGCAAACGGAGAGCAGAGATGAGCGGACGATGGGGGGTTTATATAGGGGAGAGATGGGGGGAGATAAACGTCATGGCAATTATTGGTATATGCACGCGCATACACAGAGAGGGAGATAGAGAGGCCCACAGTGGCACATGTGATGGACTTTTTTGCCCTTCCATTCGTCGTTCACTCACCACCAACCAAACTCAGGTCACAGCGATGATAGGGTAGAGTAAGGGTGTATAGCATATAATCAAAAAGAGAGTGAATCGGACGAATGATATTCACGGATGCCACCCCCCATTAGGCTCTGGGGGCCTGCTTATAAACGCAAACCCATAAGGCGGTCTCCGGGTTTTCCCGCATTGGGGGGCGCCAACCTGTATTTTTATGGTGGGAGGGCATTTTTTATTAAATGAGCGCGCAGTATTCGCGGGAGTCTTTTAAAGCGCTCTACATCAATGAGCCCCCGGAAAGGGAGCCGAATGTAAACATAATAGTGGTATGTATATCACTAGAACGTACATTGGGCTGCCGGTGGGGAGGAATATGACGGAGGAAGAGCCTTTGCACACTAACCCTAAATCCGACCCCCGCCGCTTTTCCCCGAAGGCCATCATCCAAAGCAGCGGTCGATAAATGGAATCCATCGCCCCTTCTGGGATAATCACCCTCGCTTCTCCTCTCCATTACATTATTTAGCTTGTATTCGCGGTATTAGGCTGTAATGTGGTGGTGGTAGGTAGTACCTAGTGTTCTCTACAACCGAACTCGGCCGACGGGTTGGGGGGAATGCAATAAATAAATGGGGAGGAGACCTCGCATGTGTACCGTGACTCCTCTCTTCTCTTTTCTTTTCTTCTCTTCCGCTAAGTGAAGCAGTCTGTCTGTTTTCAAGCGATGCGGTTACATCGAGCTCATAGATAAGATAGCACCAAGTGAGGAGGGGGGTGATGCTTGGTGGCGAGAAATGCCCCGCTGGGGTTGATTAACCACTATTTCCCCTCTTTGGTTGGCGACGACATCATGTGCCCCCCCCTTATCCCTTGATAGTGCTGAATGGGCGTGGCTCGTTAGCAGAGTCCTATGACCAACCAGCCAACCCAATTAACGGCCAAGCGGATTGTTGGTATATATAATGTGCCCCTGTCCAACCACCATCTGGGAATAAGAGTGTCCGACAGGGAAAAAGACCAGGGGAATAGAAGAGGATGGGGGCGACGCACCAAAAAGCAGTCTCTTTCTCTCTTGTTCACTTGCCTCTGTTCAACTGGAAACCGCCACCAATATACAATGCAGCATGAGGTAAGCCAGCGGTGCATGGAAAGGTCCAATAAAACCGGTGTAGTGGAGGAAGGGGGGGAGGGTAGATGGACCCTACCACGAATATCACTACTATACTGATAATGGATGGAGCTTCGCCACCCAGCGCCGCAGGATGGCACACCTACTCTATCACACCCAGCGGTTCCCCCTGGTTCCGACCGCTGGATCCTGAGTCATTTACAACGAAGTGTCCCGCCTTTTTAGGCCCCGAGCAAACACGAAGAAAGAGGGAATACGCGAGAACCCACTGGGGCACTGGCTCACCTGTTATACTACCACTCGGAAATCAAGCATCAAGTCAACTGCTATGCATTAATCATAATTAACCAAACCCCCCAATGTCCTCCGTTCTCATTTATCGACATTACGTATACCTAGGCGCTGGTGTATGTGCCAGGGCATCTCTAGCTGCCATGTTCGCACCACGATATTTCGGTTTATGCATATTGTTGTGACATGGCAATGCACAAAAATAGGATATATAACTTACTAATAAGTTTTTAAAGACAACCTCGGGGAGTACTTTAGTATTATTATTATTATTATTATTACTAGCAGTATAGTCCAGCCAAGGCCAGATTCCCAAGGATGGTTTTATTCGCCAAGTCGCGGCGCAATGTCCCAAATAAGCAGCAGGCAATAAAAGGGTAATCTTATATACAAGATTGATTCGCTGGGGCCTAAATCGGGAAACCAGGGAGTTGAAACATACGCAGCAGTTATTTTGATTTTAATATAATAGAGGTTGATATAGTAGAATAGATTAGGTCGCCACTGTCAAGGCGATGCATTGTTATTATATTATATTTAATATGTGTTTTCCCAATATCCTCTAGATGAAAAATAGACTCCCACGGCCACCACCGTTCTGGGTCTTATCATAATCGATCAAGCCCATCGCGCGACCCTTCTTCACCGCTGGAACATGGCTTGGGAATTGGCGGTGTAGGCCATTATTGGCGGGTAAATAGTGGTCTTTCTCAGTGAAGACAGCGGCGATCTGTTCTATCCCCTCCTCCGGTGATCCCCCCTACCACTTCTGCTGTTGGATTTAGTCACCTTTACTGTTGTAGTCCTCCTGGTTCACCCAGTCATCGCACACACACACACACACCACACTAAAAAACAAAAGCTGCTAAATAGACACACTGACCCCAACTCCACTTCCACTAACCATTGGGAGCAGATGGCCAGTAAGTTAGGAAAGGAAAGTAGAGTAAACCAATAAATCCAAAGGGAGACGGGGGATATCGGGATGTACAGCGGACTCTGTTCTACCCACTGTGCCAATGCGGAGTAAGCCGGGTGGACCAGGAGTGTAACCGTTGGCAGCTTATCAGCCTTCCATCATCTCAGCAGATTACCGTGTTCCAAAAAAGGCAAGTAGTACCTCGGCTTATCTCCCGCCATCAAAAATAATCCCCAAATGGGCGGCTTGCAATTGTAAAATCCCCGCCTAATCAGGCGACGATTTCAGATTAGTTAGGCTGGCGGAGGTAACATATGGGTGAAGTTCAGCTTGGCTGTATAAGGTTTTAACAGATATGTGTATGGGAAAATCGGCGGGATGTTTATTTTCAACCAGTAGTATTTGCCTCATCAAATGGATTTTTCGTTATACAGCCTTGTTGAACTACTCCCATATATATATATATTCATACAGAATTCGACTTGGCCATTGCAGCCATTCTATACTTCAATCGGTTGCTATTATACGAATATTTACTTTTATCAAGGGCACTGCAGAATAGGAGGGGTAAACAACCAGTAGTGTATTGTTTGGCATCAGGGAATATCGGAGGGAGTGGGATATAATATCAAATCACCACAGTTTCGTCCCGGTGACATTTGTGTACGACGCCGCCAAAGAAAGGTGTGTAGCCATACCAAAAGAACAGGGTTATATTTTTAGCACATGGGCGTCGTTCCCCCCGTCTGTATATCAGAAGGACTGGGGTGAAATTTTTAATCAACAGGGCATAGTAGATTCCACCCAACTCTATTCTCTATTCCCGTTCTGTGCTTTGGCTGTGGTCCCCTCCGTCACAAACTGGTTTGCAGACAGGGTTGCTTTGTTGTAGGAAGGTTGGTATATATAACACTTTACTTTATAAAGCCGGACTCGCTTGGTTGGAGAGTCTCTCCTTATTGTCATGGCTGGGGATGGAAGGATAGCCTACGCGTCTCTACATCTTATCGTCCGCATCAAGGGGAATTCAGGGGCGTGGCCGATGGCGATGATAAGCTTCATCCTGGATTGGATGTCAAAATGGAGACGACAGTGCATCATGGTTGGTACATCAACTTTATAGCTGGGCCCCCTTTCCCACTATTGTCTAGTATATCTCCTGAAGTGAAAAAGGGTAATCCAAGGAATGCCTTGTGACTGGGTTGATAATGATCACCGCCTTCAACATTTCTCTCTCTCTCTCTCTCTCTCTCTCTTTAACCCTTTTTACACTGTCCGTGCCAGTCCAAGTGCAGGTGCAGGATTCAGCTTGATCACATTCTACCTAGAATGTTTAACAGGATCCATATGGGTGAACTTCAACCCAACTGTATAAGATTCTACACAATATATGTATGGGATAATATGTGGGAGAATAACTTTTGACCAGTAATATTTACCTCATCAAATGGATTATTCGTTATACAGCCTGGATGAACTTCTGCCATATGCTAGTCCCATTAATCGAATTACTGGGCGTATCTTAAATAACGGCATCTTTCGTTTTCCCGGTGATACCCGCTCAAAGGGCCCATCCTAAATAATGATGCCTACGGAAATTCAAATCTAAATTCAAATTCACAATAATAGTCAGTCTTAATTACAAATAATAATACTAAAATGACTGGGGTATCCTGGTCCGGTTCATTAGCGGAATTCGGCTACACGACAGGTGCTGGATCATGTTCCTTTGGCCGCGATCACCTGGCGGCACTGGGTTGATCCACACAGGCAGCGCGGGGCCTCGTCGGTGGATGTTAACATACTGTAGTTATAGTCGTAGACGAGTTCATCGGCCGCCGGAATGTCCCGGTCGGCCACCATGACAATGGCGTATTCTCCGTTGATTTTCCTTTGGGTATCAATAAGGATATGAAGGTGTCCAAGGGAGCGAGAAAGTAAGTAAGCGTGCCGATATTAACCCAAAAGGAGCCAGGTGCATCAAGGAGGAGGAAACAGAGAGTGGGCGTTATGCATAAGGTATAACGGGGGAAATAGGGGAGAAGGGATGTCGGGTTAGTCTACAATAATAACACGATCCATTGATTGAGTATCAATACTTTAAGTGTGTCGTATATCTCCCAAGATCGCTTAAGGCTATAGAGTGTGGGTAAACCCTGCGAAAAAGGAGTCAGAGGCCACTGCAAGTTGCACCGGTGGCTTATTTCCGCCAATGGTTCCAATGGGGAGAAGAGCCATTCCTTACCATTTCTCCATGCGGCAGTTGGGTTCGCAGCTGAAAGGGATTGGACCATGTCGCGGGAAGGCATTTTCAGTAATAATAGGAATAATAGGAATAATAATATATATACCAATTATATAAATCCGGTTAATTAGACGGGCCATGGATTCAGGGGATGATGTCATGGCACGGGCAAATACTCGGCGGTACTACCCATCAACAACTGGTCTCGTGGGGCTACGTCTGACCCTTTCTAAGCAACCTAGATAGATCACTAAGGAGACAACGTAAAGCTGCATGGATTCCCTGGCATAATCTTTCTTAAAGAATAGTCCCTGCATTAGTAAACTAACCCATTCAATGACCGCCTGCCAAAATATACATCATTATTCTACCACATCCGGTACCCGGGGCACGGGTTGGGCAGCCAACCAATTTGAAAACCCCGAGTCAACCCCAACCCCATTTACTAGCATGTTTTTAAGACTCGACCTTTGGGTCCGTCCATATTTTCCTTGCAGCTCGGCTAACTTGGCAGGGCGACATTCTAATTAGACTATACCTTACTTACCTATGGTTCGCAAATCGGAGGATGCTCCCTTTGGTGGTGGCGTCGAGCATCTCACCCTGATGGTAGTCGAGGAAATAATAATGGCAATTGTTCTGATATGAACTGGTCATTCGGCGCAGGCATTCCTGGCTGGAGATAATTTCACCGCGGTATTCCATGATAAACGTATCTCGCGGTAGCATTTCCTTGGTTTTAAGCCCAAATCCACGGGCACCACTCTATTGGCGTATCGATATAAAATTTTATACATCCGAGGTACTAGTAATTAGACCGGTAGTCTTCAATTCCTAGAATGGCACCAATCCATCGTACAGCGGTATATATCCCTAACCTAGCGCGAGCACAATAATAGTGAATTTAGGCGAAGCCGCAACTTACCCAAAATACTTCTAATTTGCTCTGCATTTGTCGCTTTTGAATGATCTGGTTTGTACATTTATCGCCACACGGGCAGTTCTTGGGCGAGCACTCGTAAAACAACATCCTGGGTGATACATGCATGAGGTGTACGTTAACTTGTCTATGGGGTTAGATGGCACGGTAGAGGCTACACAACCTCAAAATTGCACAATACCAAAATAGCCATGACATAACCATACTTGGCAAGTTCAATACGGCGATTTCCCACCAGTGGCATATTGAAGCAGCGGCATTGCATTGCGAAGCATCCAACCCCGTGGTCCACTTACCGATTTATACAATTAGGGCCGCACCCCAAGTCCTGCTCGGGATCGCACTGGCAGATGGAGGGATGTGGATCGGTTCGTCTCTTACGGTCAACGAATATGTCTGTGTAGGTACCGTTAAAACAGGACAAGTGAGAAGGGTTAGGCGAATAAGTAGGTGCTCTCCGGAATCCCTGAACTGAACTATACTGGGCCGAACCAATGGCAGCATGCTGCGCAGTCAAACTCGGCCAAGCCGGCGTCGGCTAGGTCTCACTGGCATGTAGTATAGCGACTTCAAGAGCATAGTATCAGTGAACTACTTACTCTGATTAATTTTGGTGAACGGCGGGGGCTTCTTGTACCGACCGAGTCGTTCTTCGACCCAATCCTGGTAAATAGTGTACGGGAGTTGAAAGTCGGAGGGGGTTTGGAGTAAAGTTTCCCCCCAGTGAATTGGCAGTGCCAGGTGGCCGAGACCGACCGCCGACGGAGCCAATAATCCAGTCGGTCGGGACGAGTTCAAGGGGCGGTGGGGATCAGTTTTAAACTGCTGGGAGTACAGTCCCGCCCGGAGAAACGGCTTGCCGCCGTTCGCGGCTAGTTTGGGTCGTTTCCTTCGGTTTCGACCCGAGAGGACAACAGCGGGTGGGAGTTGTCGGGGCGTAGGACTACTGGCCGGTGGCGGGTTGGGGGTTGGGCGCGAGGGCTGCAGGGGGATCCTTAAGCGACGGCGCTGGGGTGAAAAGGTGGTGGTGGAATGCGCCGAGGGGGTGGTGGTAGTGATGGCCACGATTTTGGCGTAAGTGGACCGGACGCGTAGGGATGCGCGCCGCTGGACCACTTCGGGTTGGGTCGACGGCAGGGCATTCTCTTCCGATATGCGGAGGCGTTTGGGACTTAGGCCAGCAGTGGACCTGGAATGGCGACGCGTCAACATGGCTAAAAAATAAATAAAGAGGAATACGACTGAGTAAAGGGACAATGAGACGAATGGGGGCCAAATTTAGTAGAGGCCACAAGTATACTACTCTCAAACTCGCTGGCTTCCAGCCGCGATTGTATAGAGCACCCTCTCCCAAGAAGGGGCTGGTGGCTGTGTTTGGGTTGGAAAGGAAGGAGGTTTTATCTAGGGTTGGCTAGTACCATTGAGTAAACAGAATACCCTCCGCGTCTTCCAGTACTGTACTGCTCAAGTAGTAGTAGTAGTAGTAGTAGTAGTATGGCATTGACCTTGTATTTTCCTCTTCTGTTAGCACCTCCCTTTATTTTGTGATAAATTACCTAGTGGCGCAATATATATTGCCCAGGTTCACAGTAGGGGGCGGGGGATTAAAGGTAGGTGGGGGGAGACGAGACGCCGTTGCACCTAAAGTGTCGCATCCTGCTACTATGCATCGGTGATGGCCCAGCCTGGTAGGATGCCCGGTTTTCTTTGACCAACGCAGCTTGAATGACGAAGGGGCGCGTGGGGGATGGCAGTCCGAGTCCGGGAAGTTCCTCTCGCCCGGTAATTGATAATCCTCGACGGATCATAATATGTGGAGGGAGGGTGTGCACAGGTGCGTCATTAAGTGCACTAGCGACTTCGATTTGCACCAGTTTGGAGTGTATCTATGTGAGTATACTAACCGGAGTTGATTCTCGATTAATAATTAGTCATGAGGAGACGAGACCAGGTAAAAAGGGCTGCCCAATATTTTTATATAGATTGGCGGGGTGAACACAACAGCAGTGTATCTCTCTATATGTATGTGTTGTCGATGCGATTGCTGACCCTTATGCGACTATATATATATATATATATACCAGTTGTGAGAAGGGAAATCGGCGAAGACGAACCTAGACTATTTTGGCTTGTAAAACACTTAATGTGGCCCATTTGGTGGGGGGATATTATTAAAGGTGGTGGTCCTCTAGTTCCTAATGAACCCAATCCCAGCCAGATATACACATAGGAGGGGGCTGACTCTCTCTTCTAGGCGTACGGTGAAGGTATCCTCTCTCCTTTCCCACTCTCCCTCCTCTCTTCTTTCCTTCTCCCTCCACACCAGCCGGTTTCTTCTGTCCAACGCCCATATTCTTCTCCATCCCTTTTTCTCCCGATTCTATTCACTTTAGTCTTGCTTGTTTTATAAACCCACTCCCCAGTCAGCTTCCATTGCGCCAAGCTCCTTTCTATACAACTTGCGTTATTATCTACTACTTCCTCGAGGCCCTGTAACTTGAACTATTGCGCCGTTAACCAACCCACCACCACCATTTCCATGAGCGAAGTCAGCTTGGTCGTTTCGGCCGTTATCCTTTATTTCGTCTTCAAATGGCTCCTGGGTAAGTAAATAGCCCACCACCACTGTCTATATGCTCAGCCCAACCCCCACCGCCTGACCAGCCCGCCCAAACCTTATTCCTTCGAACACTAAACGCCCCCCCCGTTCACTCACCGATGGCCAAAGCCTATCCTATGTATGCAGGCAAAGGCCACCCACCTCGTTTCCCTTCCAACTAACCGCCCTTTACCTTTCCTCCCCATGTCTCTCCTACTGATTGGATCACCTGCCCCTTTAGGCTCCGATGGCTCGGACAGCGATTCGGCCGGTGCTGGTGCACCGCCTGGTCGGCACCGGGTGACCGCTGAAATGGTAAGTCTTTTATTGTCCCTAGGCCGTACTGCGGTTACCAGTTGGCATTATTTCCGGTCCAAATAAGAATGATTGTCGCACACCCGTCCTAACTCGCCTATTCTGAAATATCGGCTCTCATTCTTCGCTTGCCCCATTAATTTCCTCACTGTACACTCTATTTTTATGCTAATACTATACTGCTGATGGTGATAATAATAATGGTGGACTGTAGGTGGCCAGTGTCCATGCCATGTTCCCCAACATCCCCGAGGCCGCCGTTTATGCTGACCTAGCCCGCACCGGGTCCGTCGAAATTACCTGCGATAACATCCTTCGTGATGGCCGCCTTCCACTGGTAAGTACACCTGATATGTGATAGGCCCGAATCGACCCCATGGGCTTTTCCGGGTGCCTCTAGCACCATTGCTTCCCATGTTCCTCCCCATCCCTCCTACGTTCCTGGGGGTTTGGGGCCGTGATAATGGGGTAATAGTCTATGAGAAGATTGTATATAGCGAGAGTGCATTGACCCCCAGCTTATTGACAAGGAAATCCATAAGGGTAGTGTCAAAAGGGATTGCCTCTTTATACCAGGGACAGTCTTTTATGTAACTGGGTAATGTAACCAGCCTTGCCCTTCTCCCTTTAATCCAGTCCATTATCCACTACGAGACTGAAACCATGGCGGTCAAGGTCGGGGCAATACTTAGCCTTGGATCGTTATTGTCATTGGTATCATTCCAAGCCTCATTAGGGCGGATCCCGAATAAACCCATAGAAGCCCCTCAGTTTGGCCACCTATCTCATGCCCATTTGGATATTCGATTTTTATGTATGATTAATATTACTTGCTTCCTCTAGCCCCCTGGCATGACCGCCCCGAGCCACGCTGCGGCCCCCACTCAGCCATCCCAATCCAACCCGTCTAGTGCTTCCACGTCCAACCGAGCGACCGCCGGTGCCGCGAGCGCGAGTGCTTCGGGGTTCCAAGGGAACCACACCGGCGAATCCCTGGTCCAGCGGTTCAAACTCAACGGCAAACTCAACTCCCCTCTGCCCAACGCCCCGCCGGTTTATACGTGGGAATCGGACGCCCAAAAGCGCCAGAACCAGCTCCAACGCCGGAAAGAACTCATGATTCTGCAGGCCCGGAAGTAAGTGGTCGATTCATTGGGGTGGGGCTACTGCCTCCAAGTCCGATATTCCCTCTTGTTGCCCCATCCCTTTATCGATATCTGCCCCATGCTTGGCCTGAATTCCCTTTCTTAGATGGGTATTTGTACAGTCAGCCTGGATTTACTCATCGAACTGAAAAAGCAACCTGTGTTATCCGCCTGATTAAAAAACTCGCCTCTAAAGGGAATGCTCTACTAACTTATATAATATTATATACTTTACCATATTATACTGCCCAACGGCCCTTGTACATGTCCCCTCCACTCTCTATGGCTCCTTATAGAAAAATACTCCAGGCCCAGTCCCAGGCCCAAAACTAGCCACCCGCGAAATATCCTACTGGCTATGCCCCCCCCCGCCTGGAGGTGCCACTGTCGGAATTTTACCTCAATATATTTGTTTACCACCCTCTCCGTCTACCCCCATTTTCTATTGTGTACAAACACGGGGGGCGTAGTCTACGCCAAATGGGGTGTTCTCAGCCCTTTGTTACCGAAGGCGGCGCAACCGTATCGTGGCTAAACTGGTTTTAAGCTTGCTGGATTACCACCGTCGGGAAGTCGGGGTAAAAGACGAGGCGGCGCCACTGTCCGTTACTGGGTGGATACAGGGCCCAAGTCGCGTAACACATTTCAAGTTAGTACTTGAGCTCTATATTTCCTGGGCGGTTCAATGTTTTATATACTCATACCTGAACTAAAGGGTTCCCATAGTTAAGCGACCCTCTAGAACCAGTGCCTATTTCTGTCTATTTTCTTCTTTCTTGATTCAATCACTTACTTTTCGCTCCCATTCATTATTCCTCCACATTGTCATACCCTTGTGCTATACATTATGTGCATTTTACGGGGATTCTGACATTTACCTACTAGTATCGACAAATCACTTCCATACTATTCTAACCATCTTGGTTCATGTTTCCTGTTATTATTTTTAGCAAAGCTGCCATCTAAATAGAATCCTTTTATTCAGACCGACGTCTTCTACTGTACTAAGCCTACTATTAAATATAGATATTGTATGACCAATGTGAGGGTATTAAAGTAACTCAAACAGGAAAGAACAGAGCTGGCGAAGGTCCTAAACAAGCCATATCCAGAAGAGACCAGGTAACACGTATTCATGCCTATCCAGCCTAAACGGGCTGCCCAAGCGACCATCCTAGCTGGTTTATTATTATGGAATGTGCCTCTCTATTGGCGTGAGTAATTTTAGATTTCCTTTCTAACAGGAAACCACTGGCCAATCCCAAGTTCATGCCACTTACCTTCTCTTATACATTCTTTCTTATTTATTTTCAGTTTGCATTCCGACCCGATCTTTATCAATACAAGGATAGCGAATTGGTATTCCAGGCACGATTAAACCACAGTTTAGCATAGCCTCTCCACCCCCCTTTTATTCGGGGTTTTTTATATAGATAAAAATAGCAAACCCTCATTTACTCGTTCCCAACTCTCGCGCCCACAGCCCAACGCGTTCTCTATTCCCCAGTCCGAAATTAACCTGTTCCTTTTTTCCGTTTTCCTAAGGGCCGATTCAAGCAATGCAGCCCCATCGATCCCATCCCAGCGGTAAGCGCTGACTGACCCTATCAACAGGTCCTTCTTCCCCCCCTTCTGTATCGTTGTTTGGCGACTCACATTTTCGTCTTTTCAACGATGCATGTACCTGATGCATAACCGAACTCCTCGTTATGCCCGGGCCCCGTTCCTGCCTTTTACTTGGTGCTGCCCCCAATTTTCATACTCTACCGCTCTCCTTCGGACTTGCCCTATTAACCGCTTATTTAATGTTTGACTACGGCTACTTGAAATCATTCTATTTCACATACTGATACTATCACCGCCACCACCAATGGGTCAATCCAGGGTCGCGCTCAGGCCAATCGTCGTATAACTCGTCGGGGCGTTCGTATCGTCGCCCGCAGTTGCACAGCCAAAATACCGGGTCTTATCCCCCCTTTGCCCCAGGTTCAGCGGGGCCCTACGGCCGGCCACCCCCCTATCATCCCGGCCCACCCGGGTATGGACCACCACCGTCGGCCCCGTACCCAGGGCATGGCGCCGGTCCACACCACCCAGCGCAGTCCGCCCGCTCGTACCACCACCCCCAGCGCGGGCATCGATCCATGGCCCAGGCGCCCCCCTCCACCGCTCTAGTGGTTGAACGGTCCACCACCCTATACATTGGTAGCATTTCGGAAGGCATCTCCGACAACTGGGTGGAACGGTTGCTCGTCGCCTGTGGGCCCCTCAAGAGTTGGAAACGGACCGCTGATCAAAATGGTAATCCCAAGGGCTTCGGCTTCGCGGAGTACGAGAACGCCGAAAGTACCCTACGGGCCCTGCGGGTACTGGGCAACGAACCGGATTCCCGGGATAACCCCCCACCGGGTAGTGGTACCACTGCCCCCGCCTCCAGTGCCGGCATCCAACTACCCAGTCTCAAACCCGAGGCGGTAAGTAAGCATTTGGTGGTCAAAGCCGATGATAAAACCCGGGCGTTTCTCAATGATGCGGCCAGTCGCCAGGCCGAAGGGGAGAGTCAAGCGGAGGCTGATACCAAAGCCCGGGCGGAAATCAAGGACATATTGGCGCGTCTGCATGCCTTGGCGGGTCGGGGGGGAGTGGGGGGGATGGCCCCGTCGCCTCTGCCCCAGGCTACTGAAGAAGCATCGGCCCCACCCACCAATGCGGTGGCTGCTGAGCAGCCGAAGGATTCCTTCCCACCCGATTCAGTAGAATCATCGACCGTTGACTTTCTGCGTAACCTAAGCGCTGAAATTGGATCGACCGCTTCGGTGGCCCCCGTCGCCGCTTCGGTAGCGACGCCAGCGACCCCAGTTGATGCGACACCCCAGTCCGCCCGCGAGTCCGCTTCCCGAAAGTCCACACGCTCCCGGTCCCGGTCCTATTCCCACTCTCGGTCGCAATCCCAGACCCGCTCCCGCTCTCCCAGTCGGGAACGGGGACGGCCCCGAACCATTTCCTCGTCATCAGTTGCGTTATTATCATCCCCTTCCCATAGTCTGAAAAAGCGGTACGAAGCCGAACAGGCGGATGCGTTCAACGATCGGGAGCGTCGGTTTCTACGCCGGGAACGAAAACGGTTACACCAACTCGAACACGACTTGGAAAAATTAGACCATTTGGAACGGAAAAAGGAAACGGATGCCGCCAAATTACAGCAGCGATTGGCTAATTGGGATGAAGAGGAGGAACGCGCCTCCAGGAAAGAGGATTATTACTATGATAGGTAAGTTTTTTGTATTATTTCCCATATTGGTCAGAGTAATTATTATACTCTTACCGGCTGGGTATAGCGATTTTGGTAAGTCCCAATAAGACTGTTGTTGGTTGGAACATCGATTCACCAGGACTCACATTATCACTATATTTATTTTACTTTTCATTGCTTGGACACAGAGAGCGTTGGTGGCACTACCGCAAGGAAAAGCGGGAAAATGAGTTGGCCCAGGATGCCAAGGACCGGGCAGCCGAAGAGAAGGAGCGGCTAGACGCGGTTGCTGTGGTTGAAGAATCAGCTCCCAAACCAGCTAGCGAAGGGGCCTCAGTTCCTTTAGCTAGTTCGTCCAATGTAGCAGATGCTGTGACCGAGTTGCCGAACCCTGAAGAGACAGCCGATTCTGTCAGTGAAGTTGCACCTACGGCTCCTTCGTTATCAGCCGATGACCAGCTGTTACTCGAAAGTCTTCCAGAAGACTTGCGAACCGCCCAATCCATTCAGATTATCCAGTCGATTCCAGAATCCTTCGATGAGCTTCAGTCGGCCACGGTCACATGGGACAAACTGTCAGAGGTAAGTGCTGCCTTTTATTTATTGTTAAGGTTCATGATCTCTACTGGCTTCTTCACTGGATTAGGTGCAAACTTCGGAAGGACGGGTGTATATGGTTTCCTTCTAGCCTAGCAGCTCACCCCCGTGTATATACATGTAGCAATTGGCTAGCTCAAATTGGCACTTACTAATAACGGGTTCTCATACTTTTTTTAAAAAAAAATGCCATCTTTTGATAGGGCGCTCTAACTGAGCATATCGAGCCATTCATTCGGCAACTTTTCGTTCAATATTTGGGCGAAGGAGACTCCGAAGCAGTGGATGAGCTATTACTCTTCATTATAGGCCACCTTAAAGGACATCAACCAGCCGCTGGACTAATCGAAGAGCTTGAAATGGTAAGTAGTAATTGCCCAACGGCCCAAGAGGGAAAGAGCCAGGTGAAATTAGACTAATGTCGACTAAATTACTATCCATCCTTTCAACTAATGAGCCCACTTCGGTTTATGAGCTCTATTAATTCAAACCCCCCCTTACTCGCCTACGCTTATCCCACCGTTCCATCACTTGTTATTTTAATTTAATATAGGCCCTTGACGAGGATACGCCCAATTTTGTGCGCAAACTCTGGCGTCGTGTACTTCTCGAGACCCAACTTACGTAAAATTCATCACAAAATCCGGCTTACCTGCTGCGCTCCTAGCTATTCATCGCGCTAATCATCGAACGCCACTCGGTAAACCAAATGTTGACCTATTTAGGTCACTTCCCCCTTTATCGTATAATATGTGGCAATGGCCACCCCCCCCTCTATCCCATCTTTATAATCCACGTACAGAGACTGTACCTGGATGTCTGGGTTTGGTGATACTATCCAATGGATTAGGGATATATGAATGAGTGTTGAATAAATTTAATCGATTCATAATTTTTTTAGCGTCCCTGGTGCGCCGGCTAATCCCCTGACCCAACTGGTATTGGAGCGCCATAATCCCCCCTCTCTTGTCGACTTCAACGTAAGTTGCCAGGCATCTATAATTGTATTGTTTTATAGTTCTAAAATATTAGTTACTATTCCCTAGTTCTCAACAGCCAAAGTCAATAAGATCGCAAGTTTAATCTACTTCCTTCCATACCATACTGCAAATGAAAATGTGCGCTCTTATTAGTGTTATGTACCATTAATCTTGCAACGCCCCTGGTACACCAGGTGGCTGTCGTGTTATTAAAGGGCTTAGGCGCACTTTTGCGGCCTTGTACTACCGAATAAAATTGGTAGCAAAAGATAGTCTAATTGTGTAGGGACATATCACAGAGCTTTTTACCTGATGGTAAATTAGAAATTGAGTTTGGGTTTGGGGTTGATATCTTGTTGGTTTTAAATAGAGAAAAATAGAGTAGATGTGCGAAACGGGGATAAGAATGAAGTACAGAACGGGGTATATGAGAGGGGTGTCAGTCAATACAATAAAATAATAATAAAAAAAAACCGACTCGCCAACGATAGTGATAATAAAAATAATAATAGGAATGAAAAGGAAGGGGGGAGCGGTCCAAGCGGATAGGCGAGCGGAGGGGGGGGGTGTCGATATAGCAGTAACGGTTAAGGGGACAAGGAGGCTACTGCACACTGGCGCGGAATCTTAATGTTCCAAATCTGACCGCTGGGACTCATTAATGACGTCTGAGCGATTTTGGAACTATCCACTCGTTTAGCAACCACGCCGTTGTCGACGATCATACTGCCCCCGAGGGACTGGGTGGGTGTGGCCAAGAGGGTCCAGTGCGGACCCAGGTGGAACGCGGCCACCCGTTCACCGTGCCGGGCCCGGTACACCTCGGCTATACCGCGTCGACTACTGTAGACGACGAGAAAGAGGACCTTACGGGGGTTAGGTTGGAGTAATTTCGACGTGCGACGCAGACGAATCGTGAAATTGGGCGAGGCATTGCCCGTGGGGGTCGTCGGGTTATTATAGTCCATTTGGCTGAGGGATGAGCGGCGCGCATAGGATACCTTGGTGGTTTGCGTGGGGGAAAGGGGGGACAGGAGCCGTTGGGCGTGGTTGTTGGTCGGGGGCAACGGCAGGGGGGCGGGGGGTGCTAAGCGCGCCGGGGAGGATGACAACGAACTCGGGGGTTCGATAATGGTAGTCATGATGCGCGGCGATAAGGGGGCTGCCGGCGGGGGTTGGTCGGCGGAGGAATCCCCTGAACTGCCCGGAGTGGCCTGGTCGACTACTTCGGTACTTCCGTCGGAGTCCCCTTTCGAAGGAATGGCCCACGGGAGAGGAGGTCGAGGGGACCGGGTGCCCGTGGTTGGGAATTCGGCACCGGGGGGTGGTGGTCCGTGGGGGGACGTAAACGGGGTGCCAATCATCGAACTAGGCCGACTCCGACCGACCGTCTGGGACGTCGGGCCGGTGGCCCAACTGGCTTCCCGCAGGTCATTCTCATCGACAAGTGTTTCAATCCAGCCACACTGGCATTCACGTAGTCCCTTCCACAGACGAATAATTTCCAAGTTCAGCAGGTCAATCAACATCACTCGGCCGAAATTATCAGTCATCACACCTAGTTGGTATTCCGGCGGCGCCTGGACGATTTGGCTAATTTGTCGCTGACTATCGGCGATTTGGGCGACCATATTCAGCGCCGTCGGGGCGGTCCACCCGGCCGTGCCTTCTAGTTCTGCATCACCGGCCCCGTAGTCGTACGTGAGAAATTTACCCGCGGGGCCCATCATAGCCGGGTCGGGCATCGGCGGAGTATGCTCTTGGGGGACATCAGCAGCCCCACCCCACCAGTAATTGCGCGCTAGAGCGTACACCGCCGATGACATTTTCGAGGCAATGGTGGACGCCATTGATGTCATCGAATGGGATACTGACGTGGCCTTGTTGGTGCTGTACAGTCCCACCATGGGTGCACTGCCCACCGCCACGAACCGGGCGGTCGCGGTGAGGAGGGCCGGATTAAACGAGGCTACTTGGCCGGGGGAGGCGCCCTGCTGGTTGAGGAGGGTGCGCACCGCCGACGGGGGGTCGTGGTGGCGACCCCGCCAAGAGGGTCCGCAACTAATGACGTCCCGCATGACCTGGCGCTGGGGGTTCCCCAGCACGAATTTGCGGTAGCTAAACGACGACCCGGCGGACAAGGCCACGGGTTGGGTGAGCGCGGTACCCAGTGCCAAATTGGTGTTGGTATTACCAAGTTCGCCGATACAAATGCGAATGGCAATCCAGAGACTTTTGCCCAGAATCGTCACGACCTGTCCGTCCGCAAAGACCAGCAGTAGCTCGTCGTCGTCTTCTTCGATATGGCCGCCCATGGGTGGTCGACCATTGTTGGTGGTCGGCGAACCCGCCTGCGCGGTCGAACCGGGCGCCGGCGGCGCGTAAGTGTCCAAATGAATGGAGGACCGCCGGGAGGACGGGGAACTGCCGGCCCGATACGATGCAGACCCACTGCGGTGTTTGGTAGTCGACGGGGAACGCCAGGTCTCAAACGGACTAGCCAAAAAGGGGTCGTCAGGCTTGGCCGGGCGGAATTTAATTTTAATTAAAGGCATCGAATGCAACCGCTGCGATATCAGCAAGTGACCGTCTTGGGAGAATATACGGAACCCCCCGTTGCTGTAGCCCACGGCTACGACCACGTCCGTCGGGCCCATGCGCCCCGACGGCTGGTAAAAGGGGAGACAGAATATCGCCGTAATATGCTCATCCGCCAACTCGGGGCCGAAGCTGACGACTCGGAAGCCGTCCTGCACGAACCTGGAAGGGGGTTGGGTATTCAATAGGGCATACCGACCCTCCGTGGCGATAGCCAGGTATTCGGAACGGAAGGAGACGGACAACTTGGCCACGCGCAGATCGAAGGCCGGGCCGAACTGGGGTACCGTCTTGCGCGGCAAATCGCCCAGGGGACTGGTGGGTCGGCTGGCCGGGGCATCTAGGTCATCGGATGAATGCGTCGATTGGGTGGCGGGACTGAAAGGGGACAAAAGAAGAGCGTCGTCCAAACGGGGTAAATGGAGACGGTCGGCAACGGCGGCTAATGGCACGAGGCCCTCGAGAACGAGATGCACTTGGTCGGACCGTTGGGTCATGGTAGTGACCGGGGTTGGAACAAAAAAATTTGAGCAAACTGAACAAGGAAATAGGGTTTAGCAACGGACTAGTGAAAACGTAGTAATAATGGCGAGTCAGAACAAGTTTTAAGAAAAAAACGGCAAAGGTCCAGCTTTGCAGAGAAGTGCCTAACAAAAGTGTCAAGTGGTGAAAGAGGGGTGGGGAGAGCGTCTGCTCGTGAATACGAGGAAGTATTAAACTCGTTGCGCGAATACGCTGACATAATCCCTATTCGATAACCAGCAGTAATGGTTTTTATACGGCTACCCTGACCCAGGCCCGCACCCAGCATCACAATGGGAATTCCCCGATCATATTGTTCACGTCCAAAGTATGGGTAAATCAAGAGTGGTTTATTGTTTCCGGATGGTTATATATCGATATTTAGTGATATGCAGAATGTGAGATTATCGAGTTAAGGGGGGGGGTTGAATTCAACGGAAGAAAAGGGGGCTTAATACCTAGGGCGGTAAGTGCTCATATCATTGAGAGCGTTCGCATTGGCCGCAACACCATTGTCTAACAGCTTGTTGAAACGCTTGCTCTTGGACTTATCATTCAGTACATTAATGTTGGCGAAGACGCCGTTATCTAGAAGCTTGGTGAAGCGCTTCGCCTTGGAGTGACCGTTGGCCGCATTGGCATTGACCAGGACACCGTTATCGAGCAACTTTTCGAACCGCTTGGCCTTGGAGTGGTCATTCAAGGCGTTGACATCGGCCTTGATGACGTTGTCGAGCAGCTTGGTGAAACGCTTTTCCATACGAAGTCCGCTCGAGATATTATCGACCGATTCCCCACGACGGTTAACGTCATTGAGGGCGTTGAGGTCGACCTTGACCACATTATCGAGGAGCTTGGTAAAGTGATGGGTGACACGGGAGTGGTCATTGAGGGCATTCATGTCGACCTTCAGTACATTGTCGAGCAACTTGGTGAACCGCTTGGCCTTGCTATGGTCATTCAGAGCGTTCACGTTGGCCAACACACCATTGTCGAGCAGCTTCTCAAAGCGCTTGTCCATAGCACCATGCTCGTCGAGAGCACGGAACTCGGACGCGATGCCGTTATCCAGCAGCCTGTCGTAACGCTTAGCCTTCGAGTGTTCGTTCAAAATGTGAATGTTAGCTAGCACACCGTTATCGAGGAGCTTGTCGAACCGCTTCGCCTTGGAATGGTCATTGACGGCATTCGCCTTAACCAGGATCCCGTTGTCGAGCAACTTCTCAAAACGCTTGGCCTTGGAATGGTCATTCAGGACATTCAAGTGAACCTTAACTACATTGTCTAACAGTTTGTTGAAGCGCTTGGCCTTGCTACGGTCATTGAGGACGTTAGCATTGCCCAACACACCATTGTCCAGCAGCTTCTCAAAACGCTTGGCCTTCGAATGGTCGTCCAGGACATGGACGTTAGCGAGGATGCCATTGTCAAGCAACTTCTCAAAGCGGTTGGCCTTGGAATGATCATTCAGGAGGTTGACGTTGGCGAGGACACCGTTGTCCAGCAGCTTCTCGAAGCGCTTGGTCTTAGAGTGTTCGTTGAGGGCATTGGCATTCACCTTGACACCGTTATCGAGCAGCTTTTCGAACCGCTTGGCTTTGGAATGGTCATTCAGGGCATTGGCGTCGACCTTGATGACGTCGTTAAGCAACTTCTCAAACCGCTTGGCCTTGGAATGATCGTTTAGGAGGTTGACGTTGGCGAGGACACCGTTATCAATTAGCTTCTCGAAACGTTTGCCCATGGATTGGTCATTGAGAGCGTTGACGCCGGCCTTGATGCCATTGTCGAGCAGCTTCTCAAAGCGCTTTACCTTGGAGTGATCATTCAGGACATTCACATTCGCGAGAACACCGTTATCCAGCAGCTTCTCGAAACGCTTGGCCTTGGAATGATCATTGACGGCATTGGCATTCACCTTGATTCCGTTATCGAGCAACTTGTTGAAGCGAGGCTCGACGGCGGGCACGGTTCCGGCGGAGGCAGTGGCCGACAGTGCAATCAGAGCGAGAACGGAGATGGTGACCTTCATGATGATGATGATTATTGAAAGAGAAAGGGGGGAGGATTAGGTGGGTTGAAGTAGGTTATTGGAGAATGATATGAAATTAAACGTAGATTAGCAATATGCGAATGAAATAAATCAATATATATATTTTTTTGCGTAATATAGAGATGGTAATTATGTAAGGATTGTATTAGAAGGAGCAAGGAGTTCACAGATGTACAAAGTCGACCAGCGGATGAGAAGGCAGAAAAGCCAACGAGATGTAGAAAGAATGGGCAAGAGAATGCGAATGCGATGGATGTCTGATTAGAGAAGGGCGTCGCCCGGGTTTATATAGGCCCCGAAATGGCGGCCATGTATCTATCCGGAGAGTATCGGAGTATTTTTACGAAATGATAGCAGTGGCCCGCTACCGACGGGAGGTGCTGTGTGGTTACCGCAAGGCAAGGGGGCACCCACCCAATCTACCCCCAATTAAGAGGGTATCGCTAATACTAACCACCTAAGAATCGTTCGCAAGGCAGTTTGTAAGTTATCTTTCTGATTTTTTGGGCCGATTCCCCTGCTATCATTTGGGGGCCTCAGGGGTTAGTTGGTGTGGATCATTGTGGCCATCTGTCCAATGGATGCCATATACAGGTCTCTGGTTCACTCCAAATAAGTGCTCCGTTGCATCCCCGTGTCCCCCAGCCAGGGCCACATGGCCGTGTGTCGGTCAGCGTCATGCACCTCCGTGAAGCTAGGTCAGTGCTGATAAGCTGGATCCGATGTCCGACAGTCATGTTCATTCAGAGCCCCCACTTCCTGGTTTACTGCTGCTTTGGTGCAAGGTACTCATAGGTGGTGTGCCCCTGCTTTATGGAGACTGTAAATCATTAGCGGCGGTGGGGTATGTCCCCTTATGACCAAGGCCACTGGACTGAAGCCTTTTATCGACTCAACAATAGAATGGGTGGGGCCCCATCCCCAACTCCCCCGACAAGATGCACCTATTCTACTGACGGGGTTGGGGAAGCGGAGGGGGATACGGAATGATTCACTGTCAAGTCTTTCTATCCGGTATTGCTTTTGTTTACTCTCCACCTTTCCGTGTCTATGGGTGAATAGTTCAGTAGGATTTCTCCTTAGACTGGTCACCAACTCATAGCCTTCTACCCCTTTAGTGGGTTGTTGAATATGAAACGCCTTCCCCTCTTCCAGTCGACCATCCCAATCAATCCCCCTTATATATCCGCGTATTTTGCGTCGGTTGGTTACCCCAATAGCCAGGCGCTTGAATATTCTTAGTGACTATATTCCCTAATTAATCGTCTTAGTTGAAGGTGTATGGTATTGGTTTAGGATGGATACGGGGAACCATGTTGTTTATCTCAATTCTTTAGTGCGATTAATTATGGCAGTTCAATTGCATTATTCGAATCGTACATGTCCGGAGTGGAACTGCAGGTTATTCAATACCAGTTAATACTGGGCAACACTCTAGTTGCACGACCATTAAGTAGACCCTACCTCCTTTAGTGTCCTGACGTGCGCTCTGAAATAGTGGGTCTATGAACTGTCAAATAGAAAGGGGGGTATGGTTTTCACTATATGTCCAATAAAATTGTAGGTGCTAAGGTAACTGGGGGGGGATAAAAAGGATAGGCATTTGGCAATGGGCTGGTCGGCGGTACTGACGTAATAGCTGTTTTAAATCCGAAACTGGTATTCCCCCCTCTTTTGACTATAATTCTTCCCCCCGATTGCAATGATTTCAGTTTGGCGGTAGAGCCCGCTAGGAAGTAAAAAAGAGTGATGTGAAGGGTAATATGGCAGACTCGTCGCTATGTATATAGGCCACCTCTGTAAAGGGGATATCGAGTAGGTAGACAGGGCGTTTGCTAAAAGCGGCCACCATCCATGACTTCATCTTGATCATCATGGACGCTATGGTCATCACGGTCAATTAGGTCAACGGAACGAGGCTTAGGGGAGGGCGAGCGACGGGGGGAGCGGCTGCGGGACGGGGATCTAGACTGGCGACGGTCATGGGAGAGACTGCGAGAGCGGGGTCGGGGGGAATAGGAGCGGTGGTCTGATTGAGAATGGCGTCTAGAGTGACGGGGGGATCGACTGGGGCTGCGGCTACGGCTAGAGTCGCGACCCCGACCATGACCACGGCTAGGTCTGCGTGCCTGTGGGCCAAAGTATCGGGTATTTCAATATAAGAGGGGTTAGATATGTAAGTGGCATGATGGGGTCAACTCAGTAAAAGCAGCAAGGGGGATATAGTTCCAAAGTAGTGAACCATTTGACCAATACCTACCTCTCTCACTCCAATTCGTCGACCCATGAATTCAATACCGTCCAGCTTACGAATCGCACGTCCAGCATCTTCAGGGAACTTGAATTGCACAATTCTAGAGTGTGGGACGACCAGCCAATCCGGTATAGTGTATTCAGGATGTAAATAATTAGTACAGGATTACCCATTTTACTTGGTTCCCAATGCGTGGATAGTGTGATCAGCAGTTAGTGTCTTTGCGTTTGGAATACATCAATACAGAGTAGTCTTACCCTTCACCGGAATATTCCTTGTGGCAGTCTGCAAAAGTCACGGGGCCGATGGGCCGCATAAGATCTTTCAAATCCTGTTGTCAAAGCGCAAATAAACATAGGGGAGATCGCCGAGTCCGGGAGAAGTGTTGGCCAAGGGCGGGTGGGTTAGATCATTTCTGGAGTCGGCCAACAAGGTACTTTTGGTTTGCGAAAAAAAACAACAACAACAACAACTGAATTGACCATGGTCAGGCGAATGAGAAGGGGCACCGCGAATATTACCCTACTAAGAAACCAGTTGGGACCAAGCGACTTAATGGGGACTGGAGCGTATGTATCAGTGCACCAACTGGCGCGGGGTGAGGGAGGTATTCACTGCGACCAACCACGACTCGCTGGACCAGAGGATATGGGAAACGGCCACTACGAACTTGGAGACGCTAACGCCCAAGTGGCCAGCCGATATCATCCAGATTAGGTCATCAGGTCGCGAGTACCATATACGGGAAGTGTCGCAATTGATAGGTCGCCTGTGTCCGCCCGCGGGTCGCATGAAGCTATCAGGATCCCAACACAGAGCATTTTCACAGATGGATAAAAATGCTTTGAAGGCAAAGCAGCGAAAGAAAGCTTCTGAAGAGCGACATCTTTTTTTTAATCTATTCTTTTAATACCAATGTAAATTATTTTTGGGTTCATCCGATAGAGGATGTTATACTTACCTTCCAGGACGCACGGGAGGACAGATTTTCGATAATCAGGTCACATCCCTCTTTGATGGGACGCATCGAACGCTCACGACGTCCATCGGACTTGGCGTATTCAACCGTGATTCTAAAATGATCAGTAGGATGGGGATGTGGATAATTAACCGGAACAGGCAACAATGATTCAGAAATGTAAGGATAGTTAAATATCGGCGAAAATGCTTCAATGTGAGTGGGGAGTTCAAGGGCCGTTTGCAATATTGGTTAAAGCAATGGCTTTCTAGGGGGTTTTGTGACACTGGGGGATCATTACACTTAATGTACTAAAAGTATTTTTAGACGTGTTGCTAAACCAGGGAGTACTTTACCTGTCCCCCAAGAAGCGAGTGCGGTCCAAGTCGTAAAGGGCGTCTTCGGCGTCCCGGCGCGACTCAAAACTGACAAAGGCATAGCCTCTGCGCATAGTCAGGTCATAAAAGCGACCATACGGGCGCAGCAGCTTTTCGACGTCACGGGTGCGGGCGTCAAAGCCGAGGTTACCGATGTATACGCGGGTCATGTTGAGTGGGGTGGGTGTGATTCTCGGGCTAGTTGTAGGGGGTTGGTATAGTAAAAGGGGTACTAGAGACAAACTGAGAAACAAAATCGATTGGGCAATGGGGAACAAGACGGCTAAAGCGTAAAAAGGGGAAGGGGGAGTGTTTTAGTGTAGTGCTTGCAATGCAGAGGAAGCTCCATTTGCTTGCTGGGGCGTTGCAGAATAAAGTCAGCCCTTCCTTGGCGTTCGGGCGTTCCATACTGAAGACTCTCAGTACAACTGGTAAGACTGTAAAAAGCCGATGGGCCTAATTTTTTCCCATAAAGAACGATTTCCCTTCCCACTGGTTTTTTTTCAAGACTTTCTCTTATTTCCAGGCTGAGCTTCCCTTGCCCTTGGTAAACCTGGTCCTGGGCCTGGAATTTGGAAGACAGCTAGAAGACAAAGAAATACCTATTGCGTTCTTTCCATTCACAGTCCAACTAGTTTTGATTCTAAAGGTGCTCAGGGTACAAGTTCCCCATTCGTAAATAACTCAACTAGTCCTTCCACCCGTAGTATATCACTTGCGACGGCTTTCCAATAGCGTATCCAGCCCCTATCTGCCCCCAGTCATTGTCCTTAGCCCAGTATTAAAGATAGCCGGCAGCCATGAAACTCAAGGCCCTTGAGAGCTATTTGCAAGAGGTCGAAGTATTTGGTAAGTCCGCTTAATAGCCCCTCCTTATCATTGATCCATATATCTGAACCAATTCGAGAAATAGCAGCGATAGCGGCAGTGTTAATAATAATATCTCTTTAGCGGGCGTTGAGTATTTCCCGGTATTGAATGTTTTTCCAATGGACTAGCTCATAATTACGCAAATCCACTAATCTAATGATCCAAAAAACAATCCCTTTTTACGCATGCGCCTAATCTGAAACCACCCCGACTTGTGTATCCTTCCGCCCCATTGAATACCAATGCATCCTCCAGACCAGCCCAAAGTACAATTTGAGCAATATCCCACTTCGGCCCACCTCGCCGCTCGCATCATCTACACCGCCGAAAACACCTACGGTGATATCCGCGGTCAGGCCGTCGCCGACCTAGGCTGCGGCTGCGGGATGCTTAGTATAGCCGCTGGTATGCTTGAGGCCGGGTACTTGTGCGGCCTGGATATCGACCCGGACGCGCTCGCTATTGCCCAGACCAACCTGGACGAGTTTGAAATTGCCATGGACTTCGTTCTCGTCAACCTAGCCCTCCCCTCGGACCAGTCGGGGGGCCCCCCACCAGCATCACCCTCTGACCCCTCCTCCATTTCTTCTTCTTCCTCGCCTCTGGTACCCAACACCGCCGCTCTGGCCCGATTCCATAAGGCGTTCGACACCGTTCTTATGAATCCGCCCTTTGGGACGAAACCGGGCAACAGGGGCATTGATATGGTCTTTCTGCAGACCGCCATCCATTTGGCCCGTGGGGCGGTTTACTCGCTGCACAAATCATCCACCCGGGATTTCATCATGAAAAAAGCTGAATCGTGGGGGGCCAAGGGCCAGGTTCTGGCTCAGCTGCAGTTCGACGTTCCCCAAATGTACAAGTTCCACAAAAAACAGTCTGTCGATATCGAGGTTGACCTATGGCGTTTCGAAATTCTATGAGGATTAGATATACCTCCTTTAGTATCCGCTTCCGTAGAGAGTTTACTGCCCTAATCATGCTTGTATAAAAAATAGAGTATATATAGAAATATATATATGTATTTCTCCCGCCCTCTCATCGACTGCAGTGCAATCCCATATCCCCTTTTTATCATTTTCATCATCTATACCTGAAGTGGGTTGCTTTATCTCATTCGAGTACGGATAGAGCCCCCATAAGACCCCGAGGCCTACTGGTTCGTTTTTAGCCCCACCTTGCCAACTTACAGCTCCCTAATAAATATAAATTATGTCGAAATAAGTTCGCATAGATAGTTCTCTCTTATATTGGTTAAAGGTTACATTCTACATCTTAAAAAAATGTGACAAAGTAGCCATTATTTACAGCCCAGATTAAGTCAATGTAAAATATCTCCGTGGTATTCGTATTTCCAAGGGTAAATGGGGATCTGTCAAGACTATCGCCCGAATCTTGTCGACTCACAAAACTAATATTTAATGGTTTATTAACCTAATAATCTGGCCTAATAATAAGGGTTCAAGTTGATCATACTTTCAATAAATATACAATGGCGGGGTCTTAACATGGGTTTTTGAAGTAAAATGAACTATTAGGAAATGTTGGCCGGGATACAAATACCTACACTAAATTAAGTTAAGATATCATGCTCGCCAAAAGAAAACTTTGTGACGAAGATTCTGGTTGATTAAAGTCGAACAGCGAATCTACGCTAAGTTCTGGGGGTGACAGGGATGCCAGTCGGTGCTTTTGGATAATCTTTTTTATCTCCTTTTTACGGGCCGCGAACGGAAGTCCAAAGCTAGGCATTCGAGCCTGGTAGATCTGTTGCTGGGCATGGATGGCCGTGGCTCGAACGAGCTGGCCCAGTGACTGGTATCTCGCCAGCATCCCGTCCATAAGGGGGCCGAAGTTGGGAACCTGGTCAGTAATGGCAATCGGGATTTGAGAAATAGCTGTTAGTAATTGGTGTGCAGTGGCCATGTCACTAAGTAAACACACCATATTAAAAAGGTGACGGCGAGATGAACCACAAAATACCCTTTCCAAAGCGGCACATAGCCAAACCAATTTACCTTCTTGTCTTTATAGATCCGTATGCCGCACAGTCTTTCGTTGAGGGGGTTAATGACAATCTGGACGTTGCCGAAGTCGCCCGATATGGTACCAGGTATAAAGTCCATATTATTTTCATTCCATACAATGTGGATATGGTCGTTTCCAACGTGTCGTTTCTATTACATGATGGGCAATTCAGTATCCGATTTTGGCAAAGTGTCCGGAAAGGTTAGGTTAGACAGGTCGAAGCCGAAGGCAGCGCCCAGTAAAGTACCCCCCCCCCCACTTCAGTCAGGGCATGAATATATGAAAAGTTGCTTTGCAACCCGGGGAGTAACACTTACCTTGCGAATCAATTGACTGTCGTTGGGGTCACTGGGAATACGAGTGGCGTCGTGGAAGATCATTTCTATCAGGGAGTTGCAGAAGTAAATGGCAGTATCCCCGTCATTACCATTGCGCTGAAGGCGGCCCGTGTATCCAGTGTGGGTGCGTAGGTTAACCTCCCAGCCTAAGGTCTTGAGGAATGTATTGTAGGCAGGGCTACCACCATGGTTGCCGAGAATAGAGGTTTCGTCAATCTGCTGTGATCCAACGTAGAGAACCGCGGCTTTGAAACACTCCCGTCTATATGGGAAATCCAATAATCCCGAGGCACATTCAGAAAATAAAGATTAGTAACCATATATGTAATTATTTCCAATGCAATGTCTAGAAAAGTGACATCAAGCGATGGTGTGGATTAAGGCTCGGGTGAAAATGATCATCTAAATAAATCTAAAACAGGCCAAAGAGGGCCACAGGAAACACACTATAATATACAGCTAATATATGATTATAAGGGGCAAGAGGTTGACTTACGGGTTAATGGTATCCAAGTGACGCAGGTCTCGGTACAGCTGCTTCGATTTCTTCATAATCGTCCACCCCTTATTAGGTCCGGTTGTTATTCCACCGCTGCGTGCGGATTGGTCAAATGGGCCACCGCCATTATTAGTTTGCGCTGCACCCGTATTAGGTTTCGAAGGCGCGTCCTCTTCGGGTGGTACGATGCGCTTATGTTGGTCCTCGTCAAGGGCAAAGAAGCTTTCCCTATTCTGCGGGCGCGGACAAACCGGGCGTGATTGGTCCCGGCTATTCTGACTCATGAGCTTGGATTCAAGCCGACTAAATTCCTGCATATCCTTCTCTAAAGTGTCTCGCTCGCTGACGGATGGCGCAGGCGTGTTGATATCGGGCATCACGGGCCACGCAAACCCCGAGTTTTTACCCAGACTTATGGGTCGGGGGGCTGTTCGACGGAAATCCAGTGAGACGGTGGACGGTCGCCTAGTGCAACACTGGGGATTTTGGCCTATGGTCGATGCCCGGCGGAGCGCCTTAACGTGACGCTCGGCTAGGTAGATGCGCTGTAGAAACTGGTATTTACCCGTGGAGTTGCGCACCAGTAGAAGCGGGTTGGATTCGTAAAGTTGGGTTCTGGAAAAGGTAACGACACTTTTGCTGTTAAGAGAGAGGAACGATAGCTCCTGGTCCTCGTCGCTATCGCCAGTCACTAGCGGCTCGGTGATTTCACTAATAAAATACAAAAATACAGCCCATAATGAAATTCCAATGAATGGGTAACACACATTGTTCTCAAGTTGGATGTGGATAAGGAGTATGCCTAGCCCGTGGTGTTATAGAGGGCGGCTGCTATACAATATATAGTTAGATTCGAAAGGGTAGTAGGCTCGCAATTCTCTATTTACCTATAAATATAGTCAACCCCGCGAATTGGCGGGAAGTGATCGTAGTGATTAAGAAGATGATCAATGACCCCTTCGACGGTGTCCTACATATCCAGCGGGCAATATGGACGTAGGCGTTTGCACCATGCGGGAATCAAGACGAGTGTGGCAGATTGGAGGCGAGATAAAAGGTTAGTGGTCCGAAATATAGCATGTCTCTCTCCATGGTACCCATCGTAAATTCCACTCAAAACTGGTTTGTAGACCCCGCATCAAGAACGTTGCATTCAGCGGAGGGGGTAGGGGCGGCCTAGCCGGGGAACTGGGGTTTGGGACTTACCTGAATCGAGTCGCTCCATTTAGTGACCTGGCTCTGATCCGCGATAGCTTCGGGTGTTGCCCGGGTTGAAGCCGACTGGGCGAATTTTTCGATCGTTTTCAAAGTAGACTTCTCGTTCTTCGTAATACTTTCATCAAACCTAATTTCGCTCACTAGGTGCTGGATCATGTGGTAGCTCTTGTGGGTCATGCGGACCATCGGCAAGCGCACCGCGTTCAACTCCTTGTCCACCAGAAAAGCGCGCTCGAGCGTATCGAACACCATGGTTTTGGTGGCCACCTGGTACAAGGTATCCGCGGGAAACCGCATCAGCGACTCCAACAAAGTCACCATTAGCCCGCATACCGAAACATGCCGGCCGGAGGTGGGTCGAATGACGAACCGATCGAGCTGGAGGTGAATGGCCCATAGCAACAGGACGATATAGTCCCCCCGCATGGCCGGGTTGAGGTGCTGGATGGCCCCCGGGGTATTGATGATGACGAGGAGGGATTGGCGGGCCAATAGAGATAACTCGTCATGGTCATCGCCCAAGTTAATAAGCAAGCGTATCAAGACGGCCCGGAGAATATCCTTTTTAACCTCGATATCGCCGGCCTGCATAACCGTAACCGTCATGAAACTGGACCCGTGGGTTAGTTCGCGGCCCACCGCCAGGATTTCTGAATCGGGAATATCCCCTCCTGGTATAACGGTCAAAACCGGGTGTAAGAGAATTGCCAGGATTTCTAGACGTAGGGTCATGCCATCCATCAGGTCCATGGGGGTGTCGTGAATACCCCCGAAGGTCAAATTGCCCTCCGGGCTCAGTTTAAGGGCCGGGCACTTGCGGTCCTGGTGAGCCTGAAGATGGACCAGCATACTAAATAGGATGCGGAAGGCCACCGTTCGTGAGACCAGGTTTAGACCTGAGTGGCGTTTCAGCATGGCTCGGATGCTGTAAAGGAAGGGGGTCACCAGCAGATCTACGTTGGGAAGTCCAGTGGAAAAAATGGGGTAGAGGTAAGAATAGACGACATTGGCCATGGTCGGGTTGCGGGTGGCCAGAATATGAATGATCAAGTAATAGAAATGGGCGACGTAGTCTTCCGGAATCAATACCGGCTGGACCCGGCACATGAGTCGACACAGGGCGGCCAAAGCCCACGGGTAGGCGTCACAGCTGGCTAGGGTAGATGTCGAATTAAGATGGCCACCCCTTCCGCCTATCCCGTCCCGGCTGTAGTCCTGAGTGGCCCCTCGATGGATCGACGGTGGATCAGCAGCGGAAGGGATGGGACCTCGACCAAACTCATCGTTAATGCCAGCGGGGCCAGCGAGATAGTCCGACCCATTAATAAACTCCATGACCGGGGCCTGGGCGGGTGGGTGCTCACAGTTGACCCCCGGCGCAAAGTCCAGTTGGGGGGACTCCCATTTGAAGCACACTTCCATCAACGACGGCGCCAGGGCCCAGGGCGAATAGAGAAGTAGAATCTGCCTCAGCCGGGTGAAGTTAGACCCTGCCGGGGTTTCCAACAAATACTGAATGGGAGGATAGCTGTGGACGACCGCGCGGGGTAAGGCCTCCAGACTGATACCCCGGCTATACAGGAGGCCGCTCACTGAGGAGAAGGTTTCGCAAACCCGGATAATCCCACGCACCATCTGCACCAGGAGGTGGGCATAGCGGATTTCGTTGGGATGGCCGATGGCGGTTAATAGTTGGGACCACATGTAAGTGGCTTCACTTTCGTACCAGTTTATGCCCTCGATCAACTTTTCTAGATAAACCAGCGAACTGACCCCCGTTTCCAACCAGGGACAGGGTTTATCTAGGGTGCCCAGGACACACTTGCCCTGAACCAACCGGTTCGTGTATTTGGGGTGGGCGAATAGCTGGACGTCTTGGAGGAGATGCTCGCAGTAACTATGCTCATTCCAGTCTTCCAGTGGGCCCTCTCCCCCGGCAATGCTACTAGCAGCGGTACTTCCGCCATTACCGCTGCCTCCTTCGCGCTCCTGTCCCGTTAAGAGAGTAGCGGCCAAGCTCGGGTCCAGGGTTCGAATGCCGTGGTGCTGGTTGGACTGGAACTGGTGGTGGGACAGTTCGCGACTCGCCGAGGCCCAGTAGGAGTGCACCGATGAACTCGACGACGAAGCCATGGTGTCCCCATCCGTTGGAATCCGTCCCAATCGGCCATCTATATCCTTATTAGTGCCGGGAAAGCTGGGGTTAAATAATTCTTCGTCGTTCACCAGGGTATTGGAAATCTGTAGCTGGCGCCGGAAGTATTTGGGGACGAGCCGCCGCTTATCCCGGTTGATGGCCGCCTTGAGATACGCTCCCCCGCGGGAGCGTAGTTTAGAGGGGCCCTTGGGTGCGGATCGCTCTTGCTCGATTTCGTCCACTGGTACGACCGGGGGTTGAGGTACCGGTGGAGTCACGGCGGAATCCACCGCCAGGGGGATGGTCGGGTTAGCCGTGAACTCCCGCTTTTTGCGGCGAGGTCGGGGCGGCTGGGTGGTGTAGGCAAACGAGTGTTTGCGGGCCGGAGTACGATTGGGGACCAATGGGGCTGGGGCAGACGACGTAGGAGACATACCCGTTGGGGCCGGGGTTGAATAGGCCCGGGGACGATCCATTGAGGACCCGGTAAAAGGTAGAGCGGATCGCGAGGATTGGTGATGGACTGAGGGTTCGTCCTTGGGCAGAGAGGGAGTCGTTTCGGTCCGCTGGATCCGGCCGGAGCACGAACGGGAACGCCGCGGCGAGATCAAGGGAATCCTGCGATCCCCCAAGTGGGATACGGTCCACGAACGCGCCAGGGACGTCAGGACCTTATGACTACTTAAATCGAGCGAGGTTGGGGGGTTGGTAATGTCCGAATTACCACCGTTTTCCGACGACCCGGAATTGGTGGATAATTCGTCGTCAGGCAACTGGGGCATAGTCGGGAAGTGGGTGAAAAATTGCTGAGAGACCACCATCGCGATTCGACTAATGACCATACTCCAGAACCCCACCAGGTTCTTCCAGTTGGGGTTGCGGGATAAGGCCGTGGTAAACCGCCGCCACATGGCCGGGTTCTGGGAGCGGGATGAAATGACGCAAATGAATAGAGTTTCCACTAGTTGTCCAACCATGTCCTCCACAATCAGGGAAGGCTCCTGGGACCCAGTGGCACTCGATACCGATAAAGTGGAACTTTGCCGGTGGTGGTGGAGGCGGGGCATGGCAGCAGTGGGGGAAGGAGTGGGTGAGGGGGGACTGCTCGGTTCCGGACAGCTTATATGGAGCCCCGACGAATCAGTCGGCGCCCCGCCCCCACTTGATAGAGGCGGTTGAGATGACGAGGTTCCAGGCCCATGTTGATCCAATCCATACATCGTCCCGCCCGTCCGCGGGGGACTACTCATAGAGTGAGAGCCCGGTGGCGGGGGTGGTGGTTGCCGGTACACATGATTCATGGGCAATGTCTCATAGGTACCGATAAGTATGGCCATGAGGAGTTGCCAATTATCCTCGGTCAAAGGAAGAGGCTGTTCCGTGGCTAAGCTGCGCAAGAGATCGAATATCTTCTGACAGGAGGCCACGGTAGCGGGTGGGATCATGTCCCCTAGGGCAAACAGGCTCCGCAGGGGCTCGGCTAGGATTTGCAGTAGGGAGTTGACGTAACGGGAGCATAGTGGAGCCCACCATTTAGCCGAGTCGCTAGTTTCGTTGGGACACATTTGGCCATGTTGATGGCCGGTCTGGGACGGGGGAGCGCCCGGGGTGGAGGCCAAAGTTGGTGTGGGTGGCTCGGAAGGAAGGGGCAGATTGGGGTTAGACTGGGTGGCCACCCGAGTTGATGGGAGTTGGTAAAAGGGGGTGGGTTGGCCCATCATGGAGTGCCGCCGCCCCGCGGCCTGGCCAACCTCCCCGTAAATAGACCCGGCAGGATAATCTTCCTGGGCCAAATGGGCCAGGAATATGGGAATACCGCCAACACTCCCGAACAGCCAGTTGCGAATCACCCCGATGGCACCACTGACTAGCTCGCTGTGCTCGGGTTTCCGAATAGGCAGCAGTAGCGATTGCCGCAGTATCTCGCAGAGGAGATCGAGGTTGTCCTCCTGGGCGAACAGCACCTGGTTAACCGTAATGTAGGTGTACCAGGGGGTACCGTCGGGGTCATTGAAAGCCCAGGGGCGATGGGCCAACTCGGGGTGCCGCCGTACCTTGTTAACGAGATCGGCCGGGCGGGCATCCGGATGAACACCAGCCGGACGCGGGATACTACAATCCACCAGGAATTGCACCAGAGGCTTCAGCAAAATAGTGTGATAATTGCCGAAACTCTTGGGAGCCGACGTCGTTTCGGAGGCACCCGACCGATGGGCCCAAGTGGGGAAGAGTTGGAAGAGACAGGCCTGTTTGAACATCTGGAACATAAATTGGGCAGTTGTGAGCGCTTCGTGGCCCGTAATCCGCCACGGATAGCTCCCGTTCCAACCGTTCTCGTTTAGACTGGGTTCCGACACGGACGACGGCGATTCGGCAAGGCTTTCGGGAATGATACCTATATGTTCGCCTGGAATCGCACCAGTGGTAGTTAGCGGAATTTTACGACCGTCCAACTCGACGGAGGCATTGGCCAGCATTTTGATATTACTTAGCACAAGCTGGGTCATGTCAAGAACGTCCGTCGCCGTGATGGGTTTGTTATACCGCGTGATAGGCCCAGCTGGTTGCTGCTGGGGGTCGTATTGGTGGTTGTCCGGTACGTGTTGATCCGGTTTAAAGTGCTGGGAGATGGCCCCAAACGTGCCGAATTTGCCACTAGTGGATGAACCTTGACGAGAAACGGGTGTGATTTCGGGTAGTTCCCCGGATAGTTGGGTACCAGAGAGGGCCGGAAACGGGGAGGGATCGGATTCGGTCGGGCGGTCCCGGTGGGCTCTACTGGACCCCATGCCAGGGATTATGGAGTGGTATGGGCTGTCTTGACGGCCTAGGGAAGGAGGGGGGATAGGCTGACTGGTTCGGTTGCGGAGGCGAGGGTCAATCGAGGCACCCTTGCCTCCCACGGATAGGGCGAGCTCCGACAGGAAGATCCGTTGGATCAGGGCATCGCGGAACAGGAAAAAGGTTTGCTCGTGGTAGCTTCCCTGGAGGTTCATCCATTCGATTAGGAGGATAAATCCCTCCCGGACAATCTGTGGGTGGTTAAGGGGGTCTAGCAGCGAAGACAGCATCCAAGCTGTATTTATAAGATACCCAAAATATAATAATTAGAAGTTGGTGGGCTTAGCAGAGGCTTAGTAGAGGCACTGCCAGCCATTAAATATCATTGAATGGTGTCATCCCGAATAGGAAATCAAGTAATAAGTGATATCGACGCTTACTTACCCATTTTCTGACTGTGCCAGCCGGCACGAACCAACCCGGGAATATTGTAGAGTAGTTTGCGGAGAATGCCGAATATTCGCATGATGGCAATGATTTCCTTGGCGTTGGGGGAATCGGGGACTTCGGTCCGCCGCTGGATTTTGTCGAGCTGATCCACAAATGTGTCGAATAGAACGGTGAACACAGTATCCGCATGGGTTTGGAAGAACCAAGTCTTCTCCGTCGATTCCACGCTGTCCAGGTAGCTGGTTAAGTGGGAGAAGCGCACACTGGATTTCTGGCGCTCGTCGAAGATGGGTTTGGTTTTCCGGTGGCTCTTATCGCTCTGGTCAGGGGCCGGGCCTAGGGGTGGGCCGGGGTAGACGGCCTGGGGAACCGGGTACGAGTCCCAGGGGGGCCCCAGGTGGGAGTGCGGTGGACCACTATTACCGGGGTGCAGCAGGGCCGCACTCCCCACCTGGGTGGGGTCGCTGACTTTACGGTAGGTCGGGTCGGGCGGGTAGCCCATGAAATTGGGGGGGCTGGGCCGCCAGGGGTGGGATAGATTGGATCCGGGTGGCATTTTACTCGGACTGGTTAAAGCGTGGGCCCTTGGGGGCGACTGGGTCGGTGTAAAGGCCCGCCGGGAACCATTGGATCTGGAGCGACTCGATGGGGATGTAAACGCGCTGGACCAACCGGCAAAGGGGTTGTTATGATGCTGATTTTGATGAGGCGGTGGCTGAGGTTGTGGTTGGCGGGAGGGGGGAACGGCTGCTGTTTCAAAGGGTGGTGGGACCGCCGGAACCGAGGCCGATGGAGTGTGCTTTCCCGCGAGGGAACGGGCGGCCGGTGGGGTGGGTTTAGAAATGGCCACCGGGGTAGCCGGACGGGAGAGTTCCTTACGGGCACTTGATACGCTGGCGGTAGTGGTATGGGATAAGGGGGGTAAGGTCTCGGACGAAGGAGGAAGTTTGGGTAATAGGGGGGTCGTTGGCTCGGATACGGGCTCAGGAACCGCATTCTCTTCGAGGGAATGCTGCTGCTGCTTCTTCTTGCGAGCAAACGACTTTGGTCGAACCCGTGAAAAGAAGTCCATGGTAACCTAGGGGATGCGACTGGCCCGGACGTCGACTGAATAGGTGGGAGGGGGGGAGGGAACGTAAGCGTGGGGAAAGGGTACTAAGGACTAGAATATTGCATGCAAAATAGAGGTAAAAGAGGAGAAGCCGCTAAATGAAGGGAGGCCTATTGTGAGTCATGCGCTCAGCGCAATGGGGTTCCTAAGGCAAGGGATGAAGGGAAACGGCTCGAGAAATGGACTAAACAAATGGAGGGGCGCGGAAAAGTATTTATTGCACAGGGATATTCTCAAACACGGTAGATAGAGGATAGAATAGCCCAAGGCAGTCGATTGGGAGACATGCAAGGCCGCAATACCAAAAAGAAAAGAATCCAAAATAGAGCAAGCGGAACTAGAAATGCAAAGGAACCTTGCTAAATGGGCGAGACCGAGAACTGCAAAGCAAATGAGGAAGAGACGAGGCCTTTTGGTGTAGTAATATAGACGCGACTAAGCAACAAGGTTACTAATATAATCGGACATGGGGTTGTAAAGGTTGGCGGGGATTATGCTGCATATGAGAGAAGTTCATTCAGGCGGTATAATGAAAAATCCATTGGATGAGGCCAATATTACTGGTTAAAAGCCATTCTCACAT
>JANBQC010000141.1:0-52305 GCA_027576995.1 Dimargaris cristalligena
TTATCTGGGAACTCCCTTCCCTTTCCCTCTGCTTAGTCATCCAATATTCTGGGACTTTCTCTCCCTTTCTCTATTATCCATCTATCTTTTCATTTAGGCTTCCTCTTTCAAGTATAAATACTCCCCCTTGCTGCCACCTCTTGGAACAGCAAGCCTATTATCACCTTTCCCTTTTATCACCTACCTTTTCAAATAAAGTTCAGTTCTTTACACCCTATATCATATAACCCTTCCCCTCCCAGACTCTACCTCTTCATACCAATTACTCAGGTGCTGATCCAAAGACTCTTCCAGTTACCATTAAAGTCTTCCAGATACTAACAGCTATCTGGTTGGCCTATTTCACCTTACCCTAGTCTTAGTAATAACCTTCCCCTGGAACCTCCCTCTGGAGTTATCCCCACATTTATCTAATAAGCCCTACATATACCCATCCCCCTCTTATCACTAGTAAGTATACTTCCTGTATGTCCCTTACATATACATTACTACTAGCCATTATTAGTTAGTACTGTGACCTGACATCTGCTGATAGTGAACCACTTAGTTAAGCCTAAGCCATACCTACCTTTAGAAGCTTATCCTTGGGACTTCTAATCAAAGTATAGTTAACTTAGTTGGTAAGATATAATTAAATATCAATTAATAAGTAAGTATTGACTATTCTTAGCAGGGTAAGGCTTTATAATATTCATAAAGAATCCAGCATGGCTACTCAGGGTGCCCCTAATTAGGCATATATCCTCTTAAAGAAAATTAGTAAGAATGGAAGGAGTATTTTTTTTTTAATAAAAAAAAACTCATTCTTAACAATTTATTTAAAACCCTTGGCACAATTACTCAAGAGTCTATTAACATATATAACTAGGTTATTTTATGATTGGTTGCATTACTACTACTTAATAAACTATGTAAAACGATTTTTTCAAACTGTGAATTAGGGATAGGGGGTACCATATGGCTAGGTGTACTATGTACCCATGACACCAGGGCTACAATTGCAGTGTGTGAATGGGATCCAATCAAATGAGCTACTGGCCAACTTAGTCTGGCTGCTGTACAAGGTGTGCCCCCCCCCCTCAAATGCCTGAACCATTGTTGAAAAGGGCCATTTATGACCAACACAGCAGATTAAACTGTGTTACACACCTTTGCATATAGAACCCACCCTGTTGTATAAAAATGGCATACCCTTTTTGACAATGAGCCTGACATCCATCCACCATATAACTACATCCACATTTCTTAACCTATTTATTCAGAAACCTGTGGGTTCCAATATTCTTATAGATACGGCACTATTTTAGGTATATTGGTATAGAATATGTGAAAGAAAAAACACGGACCTACTGTCTGAATACTAGATAATCTATCAATAACGGAAAATTCCCCCTGGACCCCACTCTACTTCGAGTGATACTAATAATAGAGCTAATACCGGCTGCAAAGCATTGTTGACCGCAGTGTCTAATTAGACGGACAGTTCACGGATACGCTTCGGGAGCTCAGCAAAGTAGAACTCCATTATTTTATTCACGTCGACCTTAGCCGCGGCAGTCAACCTTTGGGACTCCGACTCACCCGACTCATCATTCCAGCTGGAACCGGGTCTAAAATTATAATCATCATCCAACGACGCACTCATTTCCTGATCGGCGACCTCGGCATAACTCGGTAGACGGTCTCCGTCTTCGGAATGGTCGATACGCTCATCATAACCGGGCGAGTCAGCCGAGTACTCGTCCGCCGGGGCATCCGAAATGTCGGATCCCCAATTGGCATAGTACTCGACGCCGGGTAGATGAGAGCCATGTGCGCCATACATCTCCTCAACGAAGGCTTGGATGGTCGGGTCCTTCAAAAAATCCACATAGTTTTGGTCCTTAACTTCTTCCTGCAGGGTGGATTGGACCGATTGAATAAAGGCATTGGCCTGCTCGGGATCTTTGGCATAACAGTCCGCGAGAGGGTTGCCCGAATGCTTCAAAAAACTCCGCAATGACCTAAGCTTAACCTGGGGCTTCGGCTCAATGTTCAGATAAGCCTGGATATCGGCCCCGAGGATTTTTTTAATGGCCGCACTGGGGTCGGTCTTCAATTGATACTCAGCCTTTTTAATCGCTTTACACCCACCACCCTGATAATAAAAAAAAAAAGAGTAATTTAACCATACCATGCCCGTCCGTAAAGATGTATATATATACACACACATATATATCTTAAAGTAGAATTAGTAACGGGGGTTTTATGGCCATTCGGCTATTCCGGAACGAGGCCACTCATACCCGTTCCCTACTATTTTCGTCGGAACAATAGGGCACTCTTTTAGCCATTACATATGTTCAATACTACACCATGACTTACGAAGAGACTGGGGCCGGCTAGGGTCGATCTCGCCAGAATGGCGGTGAGCAGCAGAAACGTGGCTGCAGAAGGTCGAGTCAGCATACTGATAGGACGTTGGGCGGGAAAAAATGTAGAAGTCGAGAAAAGCCCGATAAATTCGATATATATGCAACAATGTGCTAATAACCACGGAAATCGATAGGTAGGGCCCCAAAAAGCGAAGAATTGGGGAAGGGGGTTAGATAGTAAGATAGTTTTATAATAGAAATAATAGAAAAATAGGAAGCAACTGATGCGGGACATGGTATGGGCTGGGAGATTGGCTTATATAAAGATGGCGGCTCGTACAAACCAGGATATGTGGCGACTGGCACTATGGGCAAGATGAATGGGAGGGGAGGGGGGAGGGGGACTCGCATCCCTCTAGAATTGATTGGGGCAAAACTGCTCTATATTCTTGGCCAGAATAACTGACTAGCGGGGGCCCAGATATCATCAACGTAATGGTAAGTTATCATCCCCTCCTCCTTTCTATAAGTCTCTACTACCCGATCTATTGGCCAGATGTCCCCGACTCCGAATTCGCACAAAGCCTGTATTGTGTCGCAGACTGTTCCTTCTCCATTGGCCCAATTTTATACAAGTACATACAGCCTCCTCCGGTATAATTACTCTAACTAGCTTACCCTTTTTGCTACTCGCTGCGGAACTCGAAGGGGGTCTATCCCTTGGCCACCAATGCCGTTCACCAACCCGTGAGTAATGGTCTTAAAATGGTCCCTCAAGTCCAGCGACCAAGGGGTTAGGAAAGGGAATAACTGGAGGCTTGTCGATCGGGCCCCCGAAATTAGAAATTTGAGGAGATACGTAATAGGGGGTAAAGAAAGAGGCGAACATTTGTGGGTTTATGTCCTATCAAAATCTATGCCAAAGACCCATACATACCATGAAACCACAATCAACAACTGCCCTGTTCTTATTCCAAGCTTAAGCATCCCCCCCCTCGGGTCATTATGAATTGGCAAGAAATGGGCGATTCCCCAACCCCCTAACGGTCTAACTAACTTTGTATGTTTTATTATCAATACACATTATCTTATTTTAACTCCATTTAATGATTCTACCAAGATGCCCCCGATGCTGCTCGGCTATCAAAATGGCGCTGAATGGGGAAGTGGGAGCTACCATTTCATTTATTTATATTTTTTAAAATAGAAAAATAAGATACATTTCAACTATTTGGCTAATACATGCCTGGCGTCGCATCTCTTTCCGCTTATAGCATCCCGTTTCCTCTTTCCATTAATTTTTAAATACCCGAATTTAAATTTCGAAGATTAGCCAGTACGGGTAACCTTCCCGAGTTCATCCATCCACTCAACAAGGCATACTGGATAACTAAAGGGGTGGTAGGGTCCAACTCCAAAAGCATTCTCTTCATCTCACTCGTATACCCTTTTATCTAACTATGGAAAAATGGATATGCTCCCTTTTCACACTTCCTATTTTTATATTATCATTATTTTAAAAATGATAACCCCGTAGACAGCGTGCGGGTAAGTGGGGTTAGTATTTTGAACCCCCCCCCCCCCTTGAGTCAGGCACAGTGGAATGGTCACACATCGGCTTCCTCCATATACCAATCATCGAGTCTTGTTCTTCCCCTCTTTACTGTCCATAGAACGCCTTCCCTTCTCTTATTTATATAATTCCATTCGATTAAATACCACTTGCCTATCTTTTTTTTTTACAGCCAAATGGAACTCAATAGCGCCCTAAAACCATATGGGAGTAGTTCAGCGAGGCTGTATAACGAAAGATCCATTTGGATGAAATTCGGCCCAGCTATATATGGGTTTGCATTATACGTGTATGGGAAAATATATGGGAAATGTATTTTTAACTAGTAATATTGGCCGAATCCAATGGATTTTTTGTTATACAGCTTGGATGAACTTCTCCCATTTGATGAGGCAAATACTACTGGTTGAAAATAAACATCCCACCGATTTTCCCATACACGTATCAGTTAAACCCTTATACAGCCAAGCTGAACTTCACCCATATTGTTATAGCAGGGTTTAACAATATTACGGATAGTTGAATTTGGGACATAGGTCATGGCCCATAGGAAGGCCAAAACCGCACAATATTAAAAATGGGCCTGTAAAATCTCACCGCCTCCCCCTGTCGCAAAGTAGCCTAGTAAATAGAGGCATTCGTACCAACCACAATGCAGACAAACTCCGATGTGTCAGTCGATATAGGATAGATTCAATCCAACTGTGTAACAAAAAAGCCGATTGAAGTCATAGATACTAACGGCCAATAATGGTTTTACATCCTATTCCCCACTTACAGTTCGCTCCAAATCCTAAACTGCTCTATCGAATTTTACCCATACGTAATGGTACCATCATTGAAAAAAAAGACATTTATTATTTTTATTTATTGTATGCTTTAATGCGGCGTGAAATTCCGCAACTTGTATTGAAGCCCATATTTAGTCAGTCAAATTTAGACGTAATTCAGAGTTATAATCAGGGGCAACTCAAAGGAAAAGAGATGTTACATATGAAGATGGGGGTGGGTGGGTGGAGGTAGAAAATGTAGGCAACGTTCATTGGTTTCATCTACCTATAACCATCCATAACAAGACCAAACGCAATCACCAACGACTTCAACTATCCGTTTTCGCCCTCGCCCTCTAGGCCAACCCAAACCCTTGGGTATTCTCAATAGCCGTTATCAAACGCTCTCGCATCCGATCCTTCGATTTATAATCGGGCAGTAACAAGCGTCCAAAACAGGTTTGGGCGGTCGGCAAACGTTCACTATCGGGTCCGTTCTTTTGAATGACGAACGTGACTTGACTGAACCCCCCCACGGGGAGGCGATCATTAGCCGTAACGAAAATGAGGAGTTGGTTTTTCTGTTCAGGGGATAAACTGTGGGCGATTTTCCAGAACCGGCGAATGGTGGGGTGGTGCGGGTGGTACCCGTTATCGTAGGCCGCGTGGCGTTCGAGGTCGCGGAAATCGAGGTCGTAGTTATAGGGTTGGCCGCTCATGAGCATTTCGAGGTCGCTGACCGGGGAACTTCCGAACGCCCGGAGCGCCATCGGGTCGAGAATCCGGTGGAAACCGCGTCGGAGGGCGGCGAATTGCCAAGCGACGGAGCCGTTGAGGAGATAGTCCACATAACGGTCGACAAAGGCCCGTCGGTTGGCGGCAGTGACGGGAAGGGTGTCGCCGTTGGGGAACAGGGGTAGCGTGCGAACCCGGCCGGGCTGGGGACCACTTCCCGAACACTGCACCGAAATTTCAAAGGTATGGCCAAAGACTTCCGCCACGCCCGCCGAGACTCCATTGACATTATTGTCATCATCGCCGTCATCATCATCGTCGCTACTACCAGACTCTTCGGCCCAGTTGAGCAGCATCTGAAATCCGTGGTCTAAAGCTGGAAATACGGTTCGCAAATCCGATAAATCCGCGGGCAGTCCCAGTAATTTCTTGTAAAAGACGGGGGGGAAGGGTAAGGCCAACTGAACGCCGTTATAAAGGGCAAGTCCCAAGATGGTCCCTAACATTTCTAACGTATGCGTTTCGTTCCCGGCCACCGTTTCGTCCACGGTGTCATCTACGTCGGCACCCAGTCCCTTACCATGCGAACCCGGGGGCGGGTTATGGACAGTATCCCCTCGCAGCCAAAACAGCCGCGTCTCGGGATTTTCTTCCCAGTACCGGGCACACGGCTGGAAATCCCGGAGCAGACCGACGAGCATATCGCGCATCCATTCTTTTTGGAGCCCGCCCTGATCCACGCCCATTTCCCAACTTTCGACGAAGCGCACCTTGAGCGGCTGCCGTAAATGGCGCCACTGCCGGTGTAGTTGGACCAGCGAATCCTGGACCAAATGGGACCGGCGCGGTTCGATGACCAGATATGGGAACGTGGCCTCACTCAGACGCATGTAAAATGTTTCGTCGGGGTTCTCGACGGGGAGGGGATTGGTATGCAGCAGGTACAGCTGATACAAATCTTCGAGGGGGTGGGAAAAGCGGACGTACTGGGCGCACATGCGGTAATTAAAGATGGACCGCTCGTACTGGAGGTGCATTTCGGCGAGGGTGTTCTCCCGGAATACTTTGACTTTGGCCTCCAGGGTGAGTAGAAAAGGGTAGTCCAGGATGGTGAACTGGTTGAGTTGGTGGAGGCATTTCTGGGCGTACCGGATTCGGCTACTCTCCAAACGACCGTAAATCCGGCGCCAGGTTTGGACCTCTTGGGCCATGTTGAGAACCCGGCAGAGTTCTTCACAGGCAAACCAGTCGGGCTTGAACCACGGTGATGAAGGTTGGGGGGTGGGGGGTGAACTACCGCTTTGGGCGATGCGGGAACGACGGGCCAAATCGATTTGATAGGGACAGGGGGTCCCGCCACTGGCCGCCGAGCCTAATCCTCGATGGCCCGACAACGCCTGGCTGACGTTCCACCACACGGTAAGTAAATCCAGGGCCTGCTTAGTACCTACGTCCACCCGGTGGGGGTATTCCGGGTAAAAGGACATCAGCCGGCTCATCGTGTAGGTGTTGAGGATACCGATGTGGGCCCGCACTAAATGGGAGGGATCGGCACTCGGGTGGACAGCTGTCCGACGGGCTGTCGTAGGTGGAGTGAGTGTACCCAGGTGACCTCCACCACCTCCTGCTGTGGAAGCGCGGGCGGGTGAGGGGTGTTGCTGGTGGTTGTGGTAATGGTGATGGTGCTGGTAATTATGATAAAGGTAGTTGGGATGGTGGTCGCCCATCCCTCCCCCCATTGGCGCCAAATAACTGGTATTAAAACTAGTATCCGCCCCCATGAGTAAGGGTAGCGCATTGGGGACATCGATTCCGGCCTGGGCGAAAGAATGGAACACCTCGAGGGCAGCAAAGTCTTCAGTCATTTGGGGTTCGTGCTCGTGGGCCAGGGCCATGTGGGCCTCGCTGAGACTATCCAGACTCGCGGAGGAACCGCTGGGTCGCTGGAAATGGTACACCGATTCTGGGCCGGAATTGCTCCCGATGAGCATGGCGTAGATATCCAGGGCACTGAGATTTCCATCCGCAGGTATTAGAGGAGTGAAATTCCGGCTCGTTACCTTAACGGACTTTAGGAGGATGGTGGCGGAAACCAGACGCTCCAGGTGTTTCGGGTGGGAAGGGACGAAGTACTCCTTTTGAATTTGGGTGCTGTTCGATGGGGCCACCATTAGAGGGCACTGCCAAAGAATGAGAATGGCACTTATGAGAGTCATCAGCTGACCGGGAGCGCTATTTATGTCAGTCTCGGTGTCAGTGTCGGTGTCGGCATGAGAAGTACCAAGTATTTTCAATTTATCGAGGTCCACGGGATGGCTGTCCTGGGCCAAAGTGCGCAGGTCTACTTCAATGTCGGCTAACAGAGAGGCCATGGCACCCGCCCACGCTTGATCAACGGCCCGATTTCCCATCTCCCCGAGCATGCCGAATACCTTGCGCAGACGTATGACATTGATATGGCTATGGAAAGTGTCCGCTACGATGGCCGCGTTTTCCAAGTCCAGGGGCGACGAACGGTTGGGTTTTTCGGCCGTGCCCATGGTCAACCCAGTTGGGGTACCGGTCAGCCCATACACCAGGCGGGGATAGGACGAAAAGATATAGGTCACTGTGTTCTCCAATAGGCTCAATTCGGACCGGATGGGACCGTACTGGAGCCCGCCGATACGGCCGATGCGGCTGATTTCTTCGAACCGGCCGATGCTGGAGCCGGACCGCATCATCCACGGGTAGCTCTTCCCAGCCAACGAGCCGGTGTGGCCCAGGGCCGGTGGGGATAGATGCGGATGGTCCATGGAGGGGCGCCCTTGGAACCGGGAGGGGGTTTCGAGCAGTTCGTTGTGGGAGGACAGGGCCCAGGGTTGAACGAGGGCGCGGGCCATTGGGGGCCGGGTTTCTGGATCCAGAGTCACTAAAGGAAGGGAGATGTTCGGTGGTACAATACAATGGCAGCAGGTGGTAAATGATTGAAATGGTTAGATACGGATGGACCATGGGTAGACACAACACAACAACTGGTGAAACGAGTGCCAACCATGGCAAACAATCTACTGCATAATCCCCATGGCATGCATGGCACTAAAGGCTAGCCTATCGATGTTTAGAATACAAGATAAACACACGGCGATGGACGTAACTGAATATGGCTCTTGCTACTGCTCATCACAAAGCTGCGATGATGGGTGACTTATGAAAATATCCCATGAAGATAAATACCCAGAGGGCCCCCCAATCCCACTCCCACTGTCAAGGGAAGAAATGTTAGTCCGCTAAGGTACGGCTGTAACGTCACACTGTCAATACAATGGGCGTGGGCGGATTCTGGCTTGGGGGGTTTTTTTTGGGGGAGGGGGGGGTGGGCACACATAGACATGTGACCCACACACAGCACCCTTCCCTTTCTCTGGACTATTCTTTCGTTTGTTGGCAACACATCCGTCAATACCAAATAGCCCAGAATGGGAATTAGGATAGGAGGAGAGAGGGTAAATAAAACACGACAGGGCGGGGGAGGATACCGAGAAAAATAGAAAAATCTGTGGGGAAACCAATCCAACAACTTACCTGGTGACACCAACAACTCGCTGGCCGTGGGGTAAATAAAGGGAGATGCGTGGCCCACCGCGGAGTTCCCAAAGTGGTGTGAATTAGGAAGCAGCGTGCCCATGTGATCCACTGATAGGGCTACCCCGCTGCCCGAATCAAGGCGAGTCACTGCTACTTGTCCTTCTCCTTCCGGCTCCACCCTCCTGGCTTCCAGTCGCGACAGAATCAGGGTGGTCGCGGGATGGGAAACTGCAATACGGGAGCCATCGGGACTGGCCAAATTAGGGACCGCTTCATTCAATTCCCGCAGGGTGGTAAGGACCGGGGACCCCGGGGTAGGGGGGTTGTCTAGTCCCCCCTCCAAGGCTGGTGGATCCCCCGTTATCTGACTTAGCAAGTCGCTGAGTAACTCCGCCGGACCGCAACCGGGTACGGCGGCGGCCATGGAGCTGGAACGGGAAGGGGAGGGAGAGGAAGCGCGGGATGATTCCATCGATGCGTCCGCCTCCGAAGGGCTCTCCTCGTCCCCGAACAGCCCACCGGCCGCGGAAGGCAGTAGAAACGACCGAAGTTCCACACTGGGTTCGTGCGGATCCAATAGCGCGGCCGGGTGGTCACTACTGTCCAGGAGGAGCGCATGGGCCAGGATCATGTCATCGTCAGGACTCGGGCTCCGGATAGACGAGTCGGTATTCGACTCGGACCCCGCGGAGGAGTCATCGGAGCCAATGTCCCGTAGAAGCAGGGCCAAGACCTGCGGGGTCAAGAGGGTCAGATACGGGCCCTTGGTGCCCAGCTGGTTGGTTTCCAGCATCAGCGCCAAGGCGGCCGCCCCTCCCAGACCCGCCTCGGGGTGCCGCCAAGCCGCGGGTCCGCCCATGGTTGGCGGTAGGGGCGGGAACTGCGTATGGAAGAGGGGGTGGTTAATTTGGGGGGCCATGGTCCCAAAGACCAGCCCGATGGCCTCCGTCTGTAGCAGCGCGGTGCCGAAGGATAGGGATGGGCACGGTTCGGCCGAGTCCGAGTCCGCCTCGCGGTGGCCCTCCCACGGCGGATGCAGGGACGCGGTTAGTTCTTTGGGATAGCTGCTACTAATCAGAACAGACAGAAACTGCTCCAGGTTAGCCGCTGGCCGGATCCATTGCCAAAGCGAATAGGCCCACCGGATAGCCCGGGGCCGTTTCAGGGCGGCGGTAGCGGCGAGGACTTGGGCCCAGTCGGGTTCCACCGCGTTGGCCCGGCTTTGGCTGCTTTCCTGACGACGGCGTTCCTGCTGTTGCTGTTGCCGCTGTTGTCTCCGGCGGCGGCGGCTTTCTCGAATACCGCCCGGTACGGGTGAGCTCGGGGTGACGGGTGACGCGGCCTGCGACGGCTCGCACAGGAGTCGGCTATTCCAGCGGGTGGCCAATTGGGTAGCCAGAACCTGGGCTAGGGCGGGAGGAAACACGGCGGAGTCGGAAGGGGACGCGGCGGAGGAGCGGTGCTCTAGTCGTCTCCGACGCGCTGTAGCACAGAAGGGCTGGCGACAACTGGGACTACCACACCCGACGGTTAACTGGTGGTAGTAAGCCCAGAGCCGTTTGGCCCAGCTGCGGGAGGAGGGAGCCACCTCCAGACTAGGAGTAGGACTTAAGCTAAGCTGAGGGGACTCTGTAGACATGGTCTGAGCACAAGGCGCCTAATACAGTTAGACGGGGGAGGAACGTAGCAGCTTAACCTATTGGGAAAGGCATGTAAAAGTGCCTAGCCAAGGTGGAGAAATGCCAATATTGTTATTGGGAATGAAAAGGAACAAGATAGCTTTCTCGGAATAGGGGGCTGGATATAACAAAGAAACGGCTAGAAGGAATGGGGAGGGTCTAGCCAAGGAATAATAAGGTTGGTTTGAAAGGGTCGATTGCTTAGGTCTGTGGGAATGCGAAGAACAGGGAAAGGCGAAAACTATACACGGTTTACCGTATAAAGCCGAAGGGATGGTGTGGTATTTAAATAGACCAGCAAGTATAGTCCCCGTATACAAAGAGGGGAGGGCTTTTGACTGCATGGGCACTGGCCGAAAGGTATTGCATGGGGCCAAACACGAGTGTATTTCTCGGTCTGACTGTTCACAAAGACCTTTCCCCGCTACTTCCACCCCCTTGACCAAATTCAAATTACCTATATATTACCATGGCTCCCCACTTAAAGGCGGCGACGGTGGTCCATCCCTTTCTACTGACTGGTTCAGCCCACCAGATAAACCTTGGGGATTCGACCGCACAATGGTCCTCGCAAAGGCGGAATTGGAAGCGATAGTGGACTTTGAAATTAGCCGAGCCGCTCATTGTAATTGACAGCCACAGGTCAGCGCAGCCAAGGTACCTAAGAGTGCCCCCCCCGTCCAGCCGTATGGGAGGGGGGCAATCAACCCGTTTGAAAAAAAGGGAGAATGACCACGCTTTTGTTGTGGTCCGCTGACCGTACCCTTGCACTCGTGTGGCAGTCAATATTGCCTCGACCCTTTACCAAAAAAATTTACAGTGGGTGGAAGGACTCCGCAAGCGAAAAATGACCGCCGCGGGGTGCTCGCCCATTGTAATATGTTTTTATTCAGCCCATCGAGAGACTAGGGCCCCCGCGACTGCCTGTCGCCATGGAAAAAAGCCAGTCATGCCGGGTTATCATTAATAGAAGCGGCTTCTATGAATACCCCGGGGGTTCATACGCTGTGGACAACCCACCCACCACTCCCTCCTTGCAGCGGCGGGAGATGCTGAAGTCAAGAAAAGGGAGGGTTGCTGGGCTAGAATAGCAGCATTGTTGTGCCGCCAACGGCAACTCGTGATGGTTACTGTTTCGAGCTGGAACGAGGGGGTGGGTAAAGATTCAACCAAAAATAATAAAACGGCTGGGCTAGTGAGGGTTGGAGGGGTCGGTGCTGCTTGAAAGGGCGGGTAGTCTGCCGACTTGACCAGCCGGTCGACTCCCGAATCAGGTCTATCTAATAATAATCCTCGGGGGTTTTTTCAATGTTCCTCCCTGTCGTTGGGCAGCAGCTGACCAGCCTGGGCTGCGCAGTCTAGTGTGTGGAGGGTAGATAGATAAACGGCACCATTACTCATCACCGGGTTTAATACGAAAGGCAGTGGTGTTGCTAGCCCCATTGGGTGATTCTATAGATATACAGATAGCCCCTTTTGTGTCTGGATAATTTTCACGTAGAGGTTCGACACCATGTCGCATATTTACTTCTCCGTAAAATAATTCGAACCTTTTTGTCATTGACCCCTTTAAGCCTGCCATACATAGATCAATCCACAGTCAATATTCGCAATCAAGTATGACGTATTACAACAGACAATTGGTAAAAATGGCCCCATTTCCTACTGTTGAAAAATACTGGCAAATGCGGTAATATACCACTAACCCTGGGATGTTCCCAGCGGAATGGGAGTAAAACAATCCACTTGGAAGTACTGGCGATTACATATATTATACGATCCAGCGCTAATCGTTCTGACCACCCGTTAACTACGACGACGACGACGACGACTACTACTACTACCTGGTCCTTGTCTTGCTTTGCCTTTCGCCTAATCTCGGCCCGTTAAGTAGACTGCCGGCTGTAAACAATCAATGGGAATGTGTAATTAAGCACGGGCTATTAATCTAGCCGCTTTCGAGATTCCCAATAAATCTCGGGTAAAGGTCTACACCATATAATATCCCTCGCGGATATGGTGTGTGAAGTTGGAATGAAACAGCTGTGTTATCCCACCATAATATACTCCCTTTCCCAAATAGTCAAGCGCGATGTTTAATAGCCCTTCATGTTATTTTTGGATATCCGTGTTTGATTGGCCGGGGATATACTTTCCACTGGAATATAGACCAGTATTGATTAACCGCCAAAGAAAAGGGGCGAGTTGGATTGCGCTGAACGGGACCGGGTCTCGGGACTGGCGGACTACGCTTTGGCAGCCAGCTAGCTACGCGATTTCACAGTCTAGTCCAGCATTATGGCTTAAAAGTGAGCTCTTCACACCTGGCGGATATCCAGGACCATGCCAAATTTTACGGACTATTCCGCTTTATGGTACTTGGTTGGCCTCTGCCAGGGGATTATTCGAAAAGGACAGCAAGTTCGGCCCGTGTAATGGGCTGTTGGTTACAACGCATATTGCGAATTTAGGGGTGCTGACGTTGGCAGTTGCCCGAGCAAATAACCGTGCGGTGCGGCCGTAGTAAGCCTCTAGCAATACCTCTGGTGGCTATCTCCGTCGACCTGTTTATATTCTGCACTACTCAGCGCTTTATTTGATAGCCGTCGCTCTTAAACACGCCTTCACTTCCTTTCTAATAAACTATGAACAATTCCAAGTTGTTTATTAGCAATTCGATAATCGTTGTTTAAACAGCCACAGCCCGCTCTGTTGAAGGCCTAAGGCGACCATCACGTCAGCAAAAACGCAGCAACACCCAATTTGTAATCGCAGTCAACCTAATGAGCCGGTATATTTGAATATACCCTAATGGTGTTTCCCAAATATTGTAACCAAATTTGCTGAATTCCCTAGGCAAATATTATGGGTAATGATTTTACGGAATGCTTCAAATATGCCGGTTACGCAAAGTGAGGATAGTCACCCAACTGAGAAATAGTTATATAGTATCTTCCATTTCCCACTCCCTAGTTAACCTTGGGCATAGTCTGGGGACAGCATGTATTATGAAAGGAAACACCATATCCAAATACTCACTTGGAAGCCCCAACTGTTGAGCAGCAATCTGATAATACATATGATAGTAATACTATTTCGGAAGCGTCAAGGAAACTCTATCCCAACACTTTCCATGTTTCTGCCTGCATTCCATTTATCTATCAACCTATATATGTATATATATGATTAACACTGCATGCCCATTCCATACTAACTGTTTATTTGGGCCCACTATTTAATACAAGGTTGCCAACTTCGAGTTTCGTTTACCCCTGGGTCTTGCGTAATTTAGTCCCTCGGTTAGGCACACCTCCTATATTAACCACACTTACGTGAACCATCCCTCTCAACCCCTTACGTGTTCCGTATGCCAATCCTACCACGGGTATTTGCCAATGGGCAGGCTCGGATTCTCCATACAACTGGTTTGCTCAACCATTTTTTATATTTCAATTAATAGTGTACCACATAGTGTGTATATGATTATCCAATCTTGTGGAATAAGCCTCCCTCAACGGTGCCGCTTAGGTTGGTGCTGGAAAAAACAGGCAAGGGGACAGGCCCGTCACCTGAACTCACTTATATATAACCACGTTAATACTACAGTTTATCGGACCCGTTGCCCTCACTAATTGCTACGATTATCCTATCAAAGCACTCCTACCTCTGCCATGTGCTTTATACCTGCACCCCCCCCCCCGCTTGCTATGCTCGAGCCCCCTGTTTTTCTCTCCATTTTTTTTATTTTTATTTCCTAGTCAGCAAGTATCGTTGGCATCATTCACTTACGTAAACGGTATGCTATGGGTTAAATAGGTGCCCAGTACATTGTCACGGGGCCTTCGGGATTGTAACTGTATCGCCACATATTATAATATAAGTGCCCAAAGCTGTTAATAGTAGTGCAGTGTAACAAGCCGAATGTGACGTTTTACGACCCTTGTCTAACGCACATAATACTACTAATGTGTCCCTTCGCGTCTCCTTAATTATCATTCGGCAGTTCGAGTCATCGCTGCTTTGCATTACTCCGGGTTACCCCAGCCCGACCACAACACGCCATAATTGTGTCCTGCTTTCAGTAACTACATTGACTTCTTATAAAAAGGACGTCTTCGGTGCACGTCGAAGAAACAACAATCATCATAGCCCTCAACATTCTACATCAACACCGCTTTAGTTCTTCCATTTATTTCCCTATCTCTATCTATTATTTTATTATACCCCGAATAAACCTTCGTCTTAACACCAACATTGACGTTGGATAAACTGGGGTCATCTCTAAACGCTTATATCGTTACACCGAAGATATTATCTACCCTCTTGGAGCTACCGTCTCCTCCCGCCTGTACTCATGCTCCAACCTATCCGCCGTATATGGATGAAACCCACCAGCTGTTTGGGGCTTTGAACTAAATGTGATTAGTAGAATAAAATGCGATCGTTTCTACCCCGCCAACTTAGTGGTATTAAATATATTATTAGTTATCCCAAAAAACTGTACCTCTCCCATGTAAAGTTCCCAAAAACCATTAAGTTGAATAATACAAGAACACTCAATGCTCAGATATATGAATGTATCAAATGGTTGTATGCAGAAGAGTCGAAAGTAGGTTTGGGATGGCCAGTTTCGTAACCGTTAACCATGATTGAAAAGTAGTACCGCCAAAGTAAGTGCAATGGGTTCAAATCGGCCACAGTGAAGAGTGCCAGAGATTGGGTGTTGGAATGTTCAGGGTGGGACGACGATGGATTCCATCGAAGCTGTTTTCAAAAAGCGGAAAATCAGGCCCAAAATATAGGTATTTCAAAAATAGGTTCTACTATTTCGCTACTCCAAATGTATATTTGAAATACCCTTGAACTCTCCCTCGTATTTTTTTCTTCGAATCCCGCCTCACTCGCCTTTGCAGCCAGGGCTAGGTTGGGCGTGTTTAACCTTACGGCGGTTTTTCTTGTTCCAATTCGAGTGCCGGCACGACCGTGGTTGGTCGGTTGACGTGCCACAACCCTTGTTCGATGTAACCGTTCTTTCCGTTTAGGGATCAAGTGGTGAAAGCAGCTGATGGTTGGCTCAACGGCTGTTAAAACCATGGGCCAATGAAGGACCAGCTCTCAATGGGCAATTTGTAGATGAATTATCGGGGTGTCGCCGCCGCCTTGATTTTTTTTATGGTGCTCAAACCCCAAAGTAACTTACACCGTGAAGCCGCATTGCATAAATAGCGAGTATCTCGCAGCTTTTTGGGAAGGACACACCGCTACTATTTTCTGTACTTCGTTTAGGTGTTCATACCCCGTTTCCCCTACCCTACTACTCTCCGGATACTCCAGTCCCTATGCTTTAGGGGTTTGCCATCATTTAGCAATCCTATTCCTCCCCCCTCTTCCCCTCGCCTCCCTTACTTTCCAAGTCGAATAAGAGCCGCCATGAGACTCCATCACGTGACAACCGTTACATGTCTGATCGCAGCGTTCACTGTGGGAATGGCTAGCCCCTCGTCGTCGTCCTCGCAGCCATCCTCGACGTCGCTCGGGCAAAATGAAGCCCCGCAACAAGCCCCCAAGACCCGAAAACGCGACCATATCCGTAATGTGGCCCACCGTTTCAAGGAAACATTTAGAACGCCCCAGGCTTCGTCGTCGTCCCAAGTGCTCCAGTCGCCTCAAGAGGTTCGGTTGCCCCAAACGGAATTGGCCAAGTATTTCCAAGAAGCCGTCCAATACGAATCCGATTATGCCAACTGGCGAGGCATTTCCACTGCCCTCTATGAATCGGCCCTGAAAGAAGCCCTAGTCGTGGCTTTTGCGGTGGATCTAAGTGGAAACCCTTTTACGGCTACCGTGACGCCTTTAGCGATCAATACCGTCACTAATTACTACCAATTTCACGCGGGACAGGTATGGGATGTCGCGCCTTTTGTTTTTTTCGTTAACTTAAAAATTCCGGCCGAAAAGGAATTGTTGGAATACATTGTATTGGCCAATGCTTATGGTCGTCGCTTTCTCAAGTCAACTGGCGAAATCGATTGGGATTCCCAAACCACTAGTTAGTTGGTGTGAGATCGGGTCCTAATTATTATCAGCATGGATATGGCAAACTTATGCACAGTAGACATTGGCAATGAATTCCAATCGAGGTATAGTACCTCCACATGGCCATAAATTACTATCAGCTTATTGACCAAAAATAATTGGACATAGCTCAAAAAAAATACCAATATATAGAAATACCCAACCAACGAGATGAGCTGCAGACTGCCTACATATCCACTTTTGTTACGGGAGAAGCCCAGTTCCCCTGGGTAATAATATGTACTTTTCCTGGGGGAGGTTTTACTATTGACCAATAACATCCTCACTTCGTATGCTATTGTTGCATCCACAGCCATAGCAGGGGCCGACCTTGGCCGGCGCATAAATCTGGCATGCCTGGATACCCCCAACGCTTCTGAGGCCGCTACATCTGAAGTACCGGTGGATGACCCAAATGGGATATATACATCCCAGTAGGTCTGGTGACAACATATGTGGACACCACCATACTCTTACCTGAGGATGGTCATCAGCTATATAAACAGTGTATCGGCCGCACTTCCTGGATCCCCAGTTTACTAGCACCCATAATGCCTCTACTAGTTCAGATTCCATACTCCTTTAATGAAGCGCACTCTTTCCAATCGCTATTTAACACTATTTCCTATTTAACCCAAAATGTATTGAGAAATATGTCCCAACTGGCCTATTACACTCGCCTATTTCCAACTGGATATGTTAGTTTAACAAGGTATTATTTGTCCTCACATTTTAACCACTTAAAATACCCCTACTAATAATACTATTTAATACAACTAAACTTATTAGAGGTACTTGTTGCCCTCTAGCTATTTTATTATCTTTAACCTAGTCTTAATGATATGTATTTAGTATTTATAATAAAATTTTATATAGCTAGATAGAATGTCACCCAGGTTAACTACTCTTAGCCTATTAAGAATCCTGAAGATAGGCTTCTAATGGTAGGTGGGGCTTAGACTCGACTAAGTGGGCTACTAATGTTAGGTACAGGCATAGTACTAACTAATAAAGGCTAAGTGTAGGTATAGGTAAGGGATATGCAGTAAGCATACTTACTAGTCAGTATGAGGAGAGTGAGCATATATAGGGTTTATTAGGGATAAACTAGGGGTAAGAATAAGCTAAGGAATTTAACTGGTCCCAATGGGGCCCAGTTATATATATATATAGGGACAACTCTAGAGGGAGGTCCCAGGGGAAGGATACTACTAAGACTAAAGTATAGTAAAAATAGGCTAACTGGATAGCCACTAGTATCCAGAAGACTCTGAGGGTAACTGGAAGAGTCTTCAGATTTACACTTGAGTGATTAGTGTAAAGAGGTGGAGTCCAGAAGGGGAAGGGTTATATAATATAGGATGATCCCATAGTACTGGGGGTGACTATGGGAAGGCTAATATGGTACTATAAGGTCTAATAGGGACAGACATTAAGGCATCTAGATTAAGGAGGATTAGATGGCCTAATAGAGGGCTTAAATTAGAGAGGGGGGTGAATAATGAAACACATTAAACTAGCTAGACTGTTAGAGGCTAAGGAACTACCCATTTCTTAGAGACTTCTTATGTCCAGAAAGGGAGAGGGGGGTCCCATTTCTTTGAGTGAGTATAAGGTAGTAGTTGGCTGTGTGATTTTATTATAAGTGTCAGCCTTAGGCAAGGGTTTTTTTATGGCAAGTAAACCCCGAGTTGAAGCCCTATTTTCTATTGTATCACCTTGGGCCCTCGATTTTGGGGACCCAATTTCCAAACCTCCCATTATTCACTTTCCGAGCTCCAAAGTTGCTGGTTTTGAAGGAGCATGTTTGGGATCATAGCTGCAGGATTGGTGAATGATATCTGTGACCAAGGGATAGACCCCCGTTGGGTTCCACAGCAAGTGGCAAAAAAGGGAAGCTAGTTAGAGTAGTTATATGGGAGAAAGCAAAGTGTGTATGTGTAGAATGGGGCTAATGAAGGAACCGTCTGTGGCACAAGAAAGGCTTTATTAAAATTTGGAGTCGGGACACCCGGCCAATAGATCGGGTAGTAAGGATTTAAGGTGAAGGGGAGAGGGAATAACCTATTAGTGGGCAGCTAATACCTGGGCCCCCGCGTCTATGCCCATATTGGCCTCGGCCAACTATTAATAATGGTTAAGAATATAGCGCAGTTTTGCCCCCCTCAATTCGGAGGGTGCAAGTCCCCCTTCCCCCCTCCCTTCCCTTTCCCCTTGTCTTGCCAATAATGACAGTCACTACATATTCTGGTTTGCGTGGGCCACCATCCTTATATAAGCCAGCTCACCGGCCTCCATCATATTGTTATTCAGTTTCCTCCTATTCTCTTCTACTACCATATTATCCGTCCCCCCCCCTATTCTTCGTTCTTTTTGTTAAAAAATAATAGTAATTGCAGAACCCTGCCTATCAATTTCTACGGTTACTGATCCATTATTCACTCTCCCCCCGCTTTAGTGCCACCATAGACCGGCCATTCGCTAGTATCAGATATATTGAACTTGGCTTGACTTCTACTGCTTTTCCTGCCCAACCTCCTACCAGTATGTTGGCTCGACCCTCTATGACCACGATTGTGATCCTCACTGCCATCCTGGCGGGAACGACTCAAGCAAGCCCAAAACTCTTTGTAAGTCCTGGTGTAGTATTGAACATGTGCAATGACTTGAGGCAGTACCCGTTTGCCCCGACTAAAAAATAGTAGGATATGGATTTGAGTGGCCTCGTCCCGGAATAGCCAAATGACCGAAAAACCCTCGTTACTAATTCTACTTTAATATATATATATGTGTGCGTGTATTTTTGCGGACGTTTGTGGTATGGCTATTGCTTCTTTTTTTAAAAAAAAATGTATCAGGGCGACGGGGGTAGTGCGATTAAAAAGGACGAGTATCAATTGAAGACCAATCCCAGTGTAGTAATTGAAAGAATCCTTGGAGTCGACCTCCAGGCCTATCTGAACATTGAGCCGAAATCTAAGGGTAGGTTTAGTTTATTGCAGAGTTCTTTGAAGTCTTCGGGCAGCCCTATTGCGGACTGTTATGCCGAAAATCCCGCACAGGCCAAATCCTTTATCCAATCGGTCCTTTCCACCCTGCCACGCCAAGTTCCGGGCCAAAACTATGTGGACTTTTTGAAGGACCCCGCCATCGACGAGTTGATTAAGATGAAGGTGGATACGGATCGCGAATATGGTTCTAGTTTGCCGGAAACCGAGTCCTTTTTCGATTCGGACTCCGGCGTTTCCGGCGTTGGGGAGGACGAGGACGAGTACGCGTTCAACTCGCCCAGCGTTTACAGTCATCTCGACCATTCCGAAGAGAGTGATAGTATGCCGAGTTTCGACGAGATCTTCAATCACGGAGAAAGTGCGCCGCTGGATAATGAGTATCACTTTAAGTCTGGTTCCTACTGGGAAAAGCAGAAGGGGCTAGACTCCCTGAAGCTGACTGACAATGCCAAGGCTGAAGTAAATGGATTGATCGCTCAATACTTCACGGAGCTCCCGGGGCGTTTCCAGTAATTACCCATTCTATCGGGCCCTGCGGTCAGCAATGCTTCGCAACCAGTTGTGGCTCTTTTATCTGTATCCCTTGAAGTAATAATATGTCAAGAGTGGTTTTTAAGTTTTTAATGTATTATCTTGTATCCGGACAGTAGGTTCATATAGTGTTGTTGATTTTCTTGGATATCTTTTACCGACATACCCCGGTTAGTGTCATATTTTTAAATGTATTGTATGATATAGGACGAGGAATCTACAGGCCAAGAAATGCGGCCGCGGCTGGATGGTGGATGAATGACAAGTATATTGTCAAAAAAGAATCGGCATCTATAGAAGACAGGGGAGGATCTATACGAGAAGACTTGAAATACGGTACAAATTACAGTGCCGGATTAGAGGTAGTTTGTTCGGGATTACTGAAGGCATATAGACCCCCTTTCAGTATTGGATTAAACATGTGGGGCGGGCACCTTATATAGCAAATAGACTGGGTTGGCCAATCGTTTATTTGTAAATGCCCTGTTCACATATTGCAACCTTCCGTAATTTCGATTAGACTCCCTGTCAAACTATGGTCCATAAATGCGGGTGGACCACTGAATTCACTGGGGCTCACTCAAGTAATTAATTATTGCCAATACATCTGGTTTTATAAATGGGATTGGGTATTCTGTAGCTACTTCGAAAGTGAGTTGAGTCTGAAGGGGGGAGGGTATTGCCGACCCATATTCGGCTGCACATGCAATCAATAGGAAAGGTGGTTTAACTGTAAAGCCGCTTGAAGTGGGATTATTGCACTGTTAATCAAGGAATCGGTCACTTGGAGTACCCATAATAACCCGTAAAGGTAAAAGCCAGGAAAACGATATACAACAATGCGCGAATAGATAGGGCACTGGAGGGCAAGTCCAGCTCATTTGGTTTCCCTTGGGATAATCCAATTTTACGTTCCATCAATCCGCCGTTTTTTCACCCAACTTTAATTTGTTTTAGTTTAGGTTCGCCTTCCAAGCCTTATGCAAGGGCGCGGAAATGCGGGACAGGGTTGCGGCTATTTGGGTTTTGGTGTCCGAAGGGTTATTCACCTTATCCATGATGAACAGATCACTCAAGAAGCGGGCCAGCGTAAAATCAGAGCGCTTGCCATCGATTCGGTTCAAGGCACACAAGTCCCGAACCAAGCGGTCAATAGGCGGCTCACTGGTAGTCATAGTTGTGGTTGTCGTTGGCGGTGTAGTAGGGGTGACAATATTAACTGGTTTACATAGCGGAAACAGAGCGTGGTACATTTGCAGACTGATAGGCTGGCCATTTTGCTTGGCCAGGGCCATAACTCGCAGGGCCCCGCCGAGTTGGTGGCGTTTAGCGTATTCCAGGATTAGAGTAGAGTAGACCGAGTCATCGCACCAGACCTGGGCGTCGGCCATTTGGGCGAGCACCAGGGTTTCCACGGTGGGTGCGCTCGGTAGGCCCAGCGGGGGAGAGGACGAGGAGGAGGAGGAAGAAGAAATAGGCATCATTTCGGGGGTGGTCGGTACGAGCACCGTTAACGTACCGTCCGCGTCGGTGATAACTTTTTGGCGCCGGTCGAATTCGGACCCGATGATCACCCGGAAGGTACTCTGGTCAAACGGAATAGGGGGATCCGCCCGCATGTGCTGTAACACTCGGCCAAACCCGGTCTCGTCGGACGCGAGTCGGTAGGCGTTTAGGCCGGCGTTGTAAAGAACCGTCAGGCTCGACCGGTGGGTGTGATCGATGGTGATCGATTCCGCGGTAAAAGAGAGGGGAGGAGTCTCCGTCGCGGCGGCGGTGGTGGGGGCGGCGGGGGATGGCGATTGTGGTTGGGCGCCCCGCATGTATTCGAAAAGCGCCACCCCGGTCGAAATCTCGCCCAGGTCGCAATAGAGCTTAATGATGAGACCACCCAGTTTCGCATCGATGCGGAGCTGCTGTTGCTGGCGCAATTCGGTCAACAGGACGTGGGCCCGGGTAGTTTGGCCCACCTGAGCGTACAAGTCCGCCAGATAAATCGAGTGAATCGGTTCCAGCGGTATGTTAAGGATGCGCATATCGCTGAGCAGACCCGCGAGTGCTTCTACCTGTTTGTAGATGCGGCAGAAATTCAGCATGATGCCAAACGTATACAGGTCGGGGGATAGGTGATTGTTACGTTGGTGTTGAGAGGTCAGTTCATAGGTGGCCCAGACTTCGGTGGTGAGACCGGCCCGGACGAGGGCGTTCAGGAGGGAGTTCCAGGGGAAACCCGCGAAGGAGGAGTTCTGGATCGGTTTGTCGAGGTTGAAAATGTTGATTGCGCGGTCGAAGAGGGCCCGCACCTGTTCGGTGTGACCCATCGCGGCGTAGGCCCGCGCTAGGTCGCCGTAGACCTGGTAACCGACGGTTTGCAATTTGGCGTTGGCCTGTTTTTCAATGGCGGCGGCTATGGCCGGGATCGGGGCAAAATAATGGTTATATAAGCAGCCGTGGAGCATCGACACCCACATGTTGGACGAAGGGGTCACATGCTTCTGGATGAGGTAGCTGAGTAGCGCCCAGGCCTGTTGGGGTTCCTTTAGGTGGCCCAATGACCGGATGACCCGGTTGATTTCGGGGTTGCGGAGGTAGGGGAATAAGTTGTAGCGTTTGAGGATAGCCAGCCACCGGAGGGCCTGTTCCCGGTCGTTTTTGATGGAGTAGGCCCCGACGAGGTCGGTAGCGAGCTGGGGATCCAGGTAGGCTGCCGTGGTGGGGCCAGCCTGGTCAAGCTCGCAGGGGTCTTGGGGTTCAGGGATGCAGGCCTCTACGCAGGCGAGGAGGTCCCAGTTTTTGGTGGACACGGCCGTGGCTACGGCGGCGCCCAGCGCCCGACTGTCGACGGGGATTTGGTGCTGTACGGCGGTCTGCAGTACCTGTATCATTTCCTCGGGGGCCCGCATGGACCCGAGCACGGCTACCATCATGCCGATTGAGGCGGGGTCGTAGGGGGTACTGGGCTGTTGGGCTATTTTTCGGTACCAGGCCATGGCCTGCTCCCGGTCCCTCAACCGCCAGTAGGCCCGGGCCATACGGGCACATAGGTCCGGGTCCACCCCGGTCGTATGGTTGAGGTAGTTTTGGACCAGGGCGGCCGCCTGATCGACCCGTTGCTGACTTGATGATGGCGACGGGGGCTGGTTGGGTAGGGAAGCCTTATTTAAAGGGGACTTCGGGCCTGCAGCGTGGGACGGGTCACGATGGAATTCCTTGCGCGCCCCGCGCTGAGGGCCGCTCGAGCTAGTGGGCGGGGTCATGGTTAATAAATCAACCAGGGCACGTACCAATTTAAGGCTCGGAGTGGTGGTGGCGGCGGTAGAGGTGCACATGGTACAGACGGACTGGGCAATGGTGGGACCTTCGGGGAGGCCTTGGTTATACATTTGCTGAAGAATCGTGATAAGGTGCAAAGGGTTGGGTGAGGCGCCCGATGCATTCATAATGGACATGATCCGCCAGACCTGAATGGGTTGTTGAATTAATATGAGGCCACGCTCGATATCATCCACGGCGGGGCGGGCGGCCTCGAATTTCGGAAGATCCAGGACTCGCCAACTTGATTCGGTGAGGGAAAGCTGGGGGGCTGCGGCCGGGGGGATAGGGGTCGAAGTCTGATCCGGAGCCGGTGCTGGGGCGGTGACGGCAGCCGTGGAGTTCGGCGGCAGGCGGCACTGGATAACGATCCGCTCCCACCAGTCGGAACATACCTCTTGGATCCGCTGGGCCAACAGGTTACGCTGGGTATCGGGGGCATTTAATGATCCCGGTGACTGGCGCGAACCCCCCCGGAGTGATGGTAAATCGGCGGCGTATTTCAGCGATGATACTGGTTTGTCATTTTGGACCGACAGCAGCCGATATGTGGTGATAAGCCGGTCTAGCAGAGTGGAGTAGTGGGCCGAGTCCACCAATTCCCACTGACCCGTACGACGAAACTCCGAGTAAAACTGATAGACGCGATCGAGTGGCATACTGGCGTCGTCGCAGGCGGCGGTGAAAAGCCGGGCGGCCGCGGCAGCGTCAGTGCGGTTGGACGGCGGAGTCGGGCGAGAAGCATGGGACTGGCTAGGCTTTGATGGGTGCGAAGTGTAGTGGCGGTGAGCAACAACGGTGGCCGTGGTGGGTAATTGGACCAGAGAGGCGGTCAGCTGGTGGAGATTTAACGGTGCCAATCCATGGGGTTGGGCCTGTTTGGTGACGACGGGGTACAGCTGGCGGGAAGCCAACCGCTGCGAAGCGCGGGATAGCATGGTCGAGGAAGGGGGGAGTAGGAGGGGCAGAAGATAACGAACACTAGTGATTAAGCGAAGTACGGGACTGACAAGCTAGTTGTCTGGATCGTCGACAAACACTCATTGGTCCTTCGTCAAGGCCATTAGGAGCTCCGTCCCCACCATTAATTATGATGTGTACTTAATGGGGGAAGCTAGGGCTAATTTAGCATAGACGGAGGGGTATTTAGAGATCCAATCAAGTCAGCTGACCTTATTGCTGGTTTGTGCCTTACTGGCTATATAAGAAAAAAAAGGAAATATATGCCAAGCGAAACATAGGTAAAAGTATCCCAAAGCCCAAGTCGAAGCTGTCTACGAAGGGAGTGGCATGCAAAGCACTTTTTGAAAGAACTTCCTGTGGTCTACCACAGCACAGCCTCATTACTCTCATCGTTCCATTAAGAATTGAGTTGACCTCCTTCATTCACTGTTTCTGGTATATATCCTTCATTCAGGGCCCTCGCCACTGCTATCTGCCTTTCCGTATACTCGAGTTTTTTTCCTTCGTCGTCCTCTATTCTAGCAACATGGTAAGATCTACCTTCAAAACCCTCAATGAGTCTTCGATCACCGGGCAACCGCCGACCCTCACCGTCTATACGCCCTAATTATCAGCGGCCGTCCCAGTCACTAACCCTAACATACTATCTCTTGCTTGAACCCGGTGCTTCCACCTATTCTTCCTCGGGCCACTACACATATTATAAACGACAGGGTAAAGCTGCTCGCAAGACTCGCAATGCCGCCACGGCCAAGCGCATGATGTCGCTGGAAAACCCTAAGCTGTAAGTAGCTGGTACTGTCATTTATGTTAGTATGCTCGTTTGCGGAATGCGACTATCCCGCACCCCCCTGCCAATTGTATTGTAAACCGAACGCTTCTAACCTATTTTTGCATGTTGGGTATACGTCTGATTACATCGGTTTCACGACTTTGGCGCTACAGGAAAGCCAACGTTAAAAAAACCCAGGCCGCGAAAGAAAAAGAGGAGAAGTCCAGAGTTAACCATGTGTAAGTTTTACCGATTGTGCACTATTAACATTGCCTCATGGTATACACAGTCCCTTTATTCGGTAGCGCCAATGTCGTATATATATATATATATATATATTAGTCATCGAGGTCCGTCGAGGGTCCCCATTTCCCGACAACTAACTGAAAACCTCGAGTATATAATGCATTCATTTCATTTTTTACCCGTCCACAGCACTCAAGTGGCCTCCTCCATGTACTTCAAGTACAACACCGCCCTAGGCCCCCCCTATCACATCATTATCGATACCAATTTCATCAATTTTTCCATCCAAAACAAACTCGAGATGGTAAAATGCATGATGGACTGTCTCTATGCCAAATGTAAGTGATTCATGATTTCCCAGCCTCAGCTCGCTGCTCATACCCAACCTGCCTCGTAGTACCCATACTATGCTTATTTGGTATTTATCACACCTAGATCCAGACCCGACCCTTCTATTTTCTATTACATCGATCCGAACTAACCCAATCTACCCTATGCTGGTTCCCACTGCTTTATGTGTATTGTGACTACTTCCGGTGCCCCGGTGTTTAGGCATTCCTTGCGTAACTGACTGCGTCATTGCCGAATTGGAGAAACTCGGCCCCAAATACCGCATCGCTCTCCAGATTGCCCGGGATCCCCGTTTCGAACGACTTCCCTGCACCCACAGCGGTACTTACGCCGATGACTGCATTGTCCGCCGTGTCACCCAGCATAACTGCTACATTGTCGCTACCTGTGATCGGGAATTGAAATCACGTATCCGGAAAATTCCCGGTATCCCTATTATGTACATTGCCAAGCACCGGTTCACGATTGAGCGCCTGCCCGAGGCTTATGGCGCGCCGAGGATATAATTACTCCGAAATATTGGATGGCCAACCTTCCTTTTTTATTATATTTTAGCCTTCCCATTCAAGCCCATGCCAATTTAAGGGGCATATATATGCCTTTTCTAGTGTAGGGGGCATTATTATGAATGAGTGACTTCGTTAACCCAAGGCCAGTCTAGCGTCAAAGCAATATTCAATAAATTTATCTGCTATTCGTAGATCGGTGGGCTTAACGATGATGTATTCCCTTTTGGAATACGGCATATAAGGGTATAGACAATGTACATCATACAGCTGTGTTCATAGTGTTGATCTTGCCACCTATAGGGAGCCCTTTCGTTTAAAGCCGGATGGGTGCGCTTGGAGCATGTACGTCAGATAATATAATAGATGGTACGCTGAGTGGGTTATACTAAGAGCCGCCAAGGCAGGAAAATCCATAGAAGCCCCTACTATCTCTCCGTGGGGACCCTTCCCAAGTTTAGAGAATGTTATAGCAAGCCTCCAAATCATCGATGCTCCAACCCACCTCCGTATGATACCCCTACTATGACAGTAGCTACGTCCTAGTAGGGGAAGATCAAGAAAATAGCGGTGGGAGGGGGGGTTTCAGATATGGTAGCCACCCTCCCTTTTGGCATAATTCCAACGGCAAACAGGGGGGGATATAGATAAGGAAGGGAGAGAGAGGGGGGACTTGTTTTAGCCAGGTACTTTTGCCCTGCCCTACCCTGCCCCTCTTCCGCCCCACCCATCTCCCCTTGGTTTTAGCAACCTTGCCCAAGTACATAAGTCGCCCACCCTCCCTTCCCTTCTTACTCGTTTCCCCAGTTCTAACCCATCAACCCACTCCATTACCTACACCACCATGCCCCGCACTGTCTACGCATTCCCTTCCACGGAGACTCTGGCCGCGAACCTCCGCGACCAGCTCCTACGGGCCCAGGACGAAGCCCTAGCCAAGCACGACCGGTTCACCGTGGCCCTTTCGGGCGGTTCGCTCCCTCAGACGCTGGCCCAGGGTCTCCTGGCGCACCCCGAGTCCTTCCAATGGGACAAATGGCACATCTTCTACGCCGACGAACGCTGCGTCCCGCTGGACCACGCCGATTCCAACCACCGGCTGGCCCGGGAGGCCTTCCTCGACCGGGTACCGATTCCCACGAGCCAAATTCACCCCATCAACCCCGACCTGGTGGACCAGCCCGCCGCTGCCGCTGAAGACTACCAACACCAGCTGATGCGGGTCTTCGCCTTAAAAGGCGCCGCCGTGCGCTTCCCCGTGTTCGACGTGATTCTTTTGGGCATGGGTCCCGATGGCCATACCTGCTCGCTGTTCCCCAACCACCCCCTGCTGGACGAAGACGAAAAATGGGTCAGCTACTTGACCGACTCCCCCAAACCCCCGCCGACCCGGATTACCCTCACCTACCCGGTGGTGAACCACGCCCACACTGTCATTTTCGTCGCTACCGGGGCCAGTAAACAACCCGTGCTCGAACGGATCCTGGATCGTAACGAGCCCCTGCCCGCCGGACGCGTCAACCCCATCCACGGCCATTTATACTGGTACTTGGATGATGCTGCCACCGCTACGTTGACCCAAACTACCATTGATCGACCATCGGTCATCTAACTCAATGAACCTGGTGGAGGGATGGGGGGAATGGCCCATTAGTATTATTTCAGCCAGCCTAGGCTATCGGCTCATATTTGATACTATGAATTACTGACTGGTGATGATTGATCCCGCGATTACATCGATCTTTTCTCGCCTTTAGTAAACAGATTCAAGATTTGTAGTTGTCATTAATAAACTCGAATGGGGCCCCCATTAGGGAAATAATTGGGGTCTAATCAGAACTATACAACGGTGGAAGGGCTATATCCGGTGACTGCGAACTGATTGATTCATCGATATCCTCAGCAACATCCCCCCCCCCTCCCGTGTAGCGGAAATACTCGGGCGTTCTTAAAAATGATATCTACATTCCCATTCAATCATCGCCACGCCCACCACGGCGGTTTTGCTTGACCCCGGACCGTCTCATCTTTTGTTTTTTAAGGTTTTCCTTGGAAAGCTCGTGGCGCTTTTGGAGACGGTCGATGGCCTCCTCGGCTGGGTCTGGGGGAATGTAGGCGGCTTGCCGAACCATCTCCCACAATTTCTGTCGACAGTCCTCAATATTCTTCCGCTGGGTCCGGTGGCGCTCGGAAGTGACAATAAATTCGCCCTGTTGGTTGAGACGGTTGGTCTCCTGGTGCGATCAAGGCCGAAAAAGCATTTATAGACCAGTACTAAATCCCATTAGAACTATGCTGGTAAATGGGGCTTAATAGGTTCTAAACAATAACAATTTGAAGTCAAGCCTTTACAGTTGAGCGGCAAAGACCTACCTGTTGCCGTAGTTGTCGTTTTACAAAATCGGGGATCCACATAGCCTTCGCCAGTTTGAAGCGCATATCCACCTTGGTGTTTACTGTCATCAGGGTCGGTAAGCAATGATCAAGACAGTCATGGTGTTTATGTGGTGTTAGTTGAGGCGTGCCTATCTTTTTGGTGAGCTGGACTGGCGAGACTATTCTGGACTAGGCCCCTCTCACACATAATAAAATCCTGGTTCGGTTGCATCATCCAGAGGCGACCCGTCAATAGAAATTTTAGTCGCTTTCAAGTGCATTTTATACGCCTAAAACACTAGACTATTACGTACCTTTATTGACATTCTGGCCCCCGGGCCCACTGCTCCGGTGGAACGAATACTCAATACCCTTGGAGGGTATGTCCTCGAGCCGAAAAGTCTCTTGCCAGTTGCGTATAGTCTGAACTTCTTCAGGTTCGAGGCCTAATCGCTCACTTTGGGTTGGAATATGGAAGAAGCAAAGGGCGGCATTGGGGCGAAGAGGCTCGCTACGGAGGCCGGGCCGTATGGACCCCAGTGGGGTAAGTCGCAAATGACGGATAACCATAATGGGGTTTAATAAATAAAAAGATATTATGATTCTACGGAGAGGGGTGTGCTTAGCAAGCCAGACAAGGGAATCTCAAACCCGGTTGTTGAAAACCCTGCGCCTACCAAACTAGGAGTTGCTAGCTTATATAAGCTGGAATTAGAGTTATTTTAGGGACGAATACGGCGCACGCATATGCTCCATGGTTGAGAGTGCCCATACAGCCACGGTACAGCAGAATCGCCAACTGAACAGGCTGTGAAATCCCAGTCAATAACGAAATAACGAATATATACCAGTGGGTCGCTCAACGCATTGTCATAACAATCCCTTATTGGGCAAACCTGGCGAAAGACTTGGTCCCTTTTAGTTCCACTCAACTTGTGTATCCTTTAGTTTCACCCATTCCTTTGGTTTATTTCAGTTATTCGGCTGTACTTTGTTTTATAATTTGCGTTTCCCGCCCTTTTTACTTCGCACCTTAGTCTACACCCGTCGGTAAGCCAAGGCCACATGGCAGGGACCGATGTCACCACCCAGGACCGCCCAGCGGGCGACGCAGCACCGGCCACCGACGAGCCCAGCAACCCCTGGGGGTTCGTCCAGACTATCGCGCGCTACGTCCTCATTTACATGGCCATTCAGTATGTCACTGGGCGCTTTTTTAAGCCCAGTCCACCACCCTCCTCCGCCCCACTGAGCAATAACCCCTTAGCCCCCACCGACCCAAACCCATCCTCTCTTCTACCACCGGGCGCAACAGGAGCGGCTGGGGCGCCGCCTCCTCTAACCCCCCTGGCGGCCCCCCTCTGGCCCATGGGCACCCCGTTTTCGATTCGCATTATGCTAGCAGAGGACCAGACCCTGGAGCTTACGCGGGCCGACCTCCCCATCCCTATCTGGTCCCGCACTAACTTGACCGTCGGGGACTGGGGCGTCGATATCCAGTCGACCGTGGAAGTGGCGTTGCCCGAGAATGTCCAGCATAACGGAAGTTATTACGCTCATATTGTGCTGGACCGACTGGTGGAGGCATCGTCTGAAGCGACATGGGATCCGGCCCTGGACCGGGTGTACCTGCAGCAGCCCCTCAACAAATACTTGGCCACGAGTACCCAGGCTAAGACGCGCAATCTGCTGACCGGTAATGCCGAATCGACAAAAATTGAACCCGACGAAAAGCCAACCGAGGCGAACGCCCCGGCATCCGTCACCCAGTCGCATTGGTACGGCAATCTCACCCTGAATATGCTTACGGAGGCCAAACCCATCCCTTACCAGCAGCTGCCGGCCGTTATCCAACGGCACATTACGCTGGAGCCCACCGGTCGACTGGACCCCGTCACCCGCCAACGCCTTTATCAACCCCTGGTCTACCCTAACCATTTCTGGATTTTGGAATCCAGCATGGTGGCCATTAATACCACGACCCCCACCCTGCCCCTCCATATTCACTTTTACCCTATTTCGATGTTCAAGCTCCAGTTCTATACCTCCATGGAGGACCAAATGTCCCGTCAGGCGTCCATGATGGGCACACCGGGCTCCCATTTCGACGAGTTCAAGCGGATGTTGGTCGAAACCAACCCCTGGCTCCTGGGCTTTACGGCGCTGGCCACCCTGCTCCACAGTTTATTCGATTTCCTGGCCTTCAAGAATGACATTTCCTTTTGGAAAAACAAGAAAGGCGCGGCGGGTATATCGGTCCGAACCATTCTGGCGAATATCGCCTCCCAGGCGATTGTGTTCCTGTATCTGTTGGATAATTCCAAATCAACGAGCTGGATGATTCTAATGAGTCAGGGTGTGGGACTGGCCATTGAGGTTTGGAAGGTCAAAAAGGCCATTGATGCCAGATGGGTCCCCGTGGCCCCGGCCTCAACTCCCACCACTACCACCACCACCACCACCACTACTGATATCACCGAACCGGCTGGGGAAAAGGTCTCATCATCGCCGTCATCAACGGAAGCTCCCCGGCGCGTATGGCTGACCGTGGGCGGTCACCAACTTACCGTTAAAGGAACTGGTGACCAAACCGATGTCGAATCCCAAACCGACGAATACGACCAAATGGCCTACCACTACCTCTCGTTCCTCGCCTACCCTCTCCTTTTCGGCTACGCGCTCTACAGTCTCTACTACGAGGAATACAAGTCATGGTACTCCTTTATTTTAAACACGCTCGTAGGGTATGTCTATGCGTTCGGGTTCATCACCATGACCCCCCAATTATTCATCAACTACAAATTGAAGTCGGTGGCCCATATGCCCTGGCGGACCCTCATGTACAAATCGCTCAATACGTTCGTGGACGATTTGTTCGCGTTCATTATCACGATGCCCACGTTGCACCGGTTGGCCTGTTTGCGGGACGATGTGGTGTTCGTGGTGTATATTTACCAGAAATGGATTTACCCCATGGACCCGAACCGGCCCAACGAGTTCGGTCAGGTCGCTAATCCAGCGGCGGCGGAGGTGGAAGCAGCGACTAACCCTGGGAAGGAGGGCGGCCAGGGTAAGGAAAAACGCAAAAAGAAAAAGGCGGCGAAGGCGGCCCCCGAGGACAAGAAAACCCAATAATCGCGAGAGTAGCATAGTATGGTGTACACCATTGTGTAATATCCCTTTTAAAAAAATAACCACCACTATTGGCTACTGCTGCTATATATACTGTGTATTAGATTGATTAAAGGTGTTTTATGAGTTTCTTGTGTCGTTCCATACTAGTCCCTTTGTCAAGTACGGGCAATACCCAAATCAGGTTTATTGTCGCATACCTCTTGCCTTTTACTGATCGCCAGTCATTGACATGTTGACCAGTGAGAATATATATATATATATATATAAATATATAAATGGTGGACTATGTGAATATGGAGGCGTCTTTTTTATATTAAATAACATAACCAAGCATGCGGTATCGACCAACAGCACCCAGATCCCAGCTACTTAATTAGTACAACGCGACCTGGAGAGTGTTCTTCATAATATTGGGAAAGAAACATTCCCGGAAAAGGGTAAATAAGTCCTCGAAGCACCCGGGCATATCCACAACCATGCGGTCTTTGGCATCGCGGAAGCAATCGATGATGACTAGCTCAACGCGGTCCATTTTCAGCGCGCCTGTCGGACCAGAGTGGTAGATAAACCAAGTGATTTGCGCACACATCCAGCATTGGTGGTGTATAATATATATGTATATGTATGAAAAAAATTAAAAAGGGAAAGCATGGTTAAGCCATATTAGAGCGATTAGGAAGCCATTATACTAGTAGTTGTTGGAATTAGGACCCCTCAATTTGGATACCAGATGCATCTTAAAGCATGTAGGGGTCCTTTTAACATAAACCGCTGGGAAAACCTACCCTTATTTTCGGTTAATTTGAGCATCCGAGTTGGGGTACCAATCGCGAAATCGACTTGACCCTTCTTCAAAAAAGCAGCCTGTTCGGCGACCTTTACTTTGCGGGCATGCAGACTGGCCACCTGCCTAACCGAAGTGGCTTTTTGGACATGTCTTGATAAGTAAATCGAGTTGAGGTCAATTATTATTATTATTAATTTTTAAAAAAAGAATAAAAAATACATAATGATAATAAAACAAACAAATAAATAGATTAGTCTTGCATCCAATACGGACCAATAGCCGGATACAGTAACTTGTATTTAGGGTTAGCGAGAATATATATATATATATATATATATATGTATGTGTGTGTGTTATATTTTCCACCAAATGACTTACTTGATCAGTTCCTTGGCCCGGTTGTTCTCGCACGTAATAATTAGGATGCGAGGGCTACCCTTGGGGTTGGTTTTGAATTTTCTTTCCAAGTCAACCTTGCTGACTACCGGTTTAGAATGGACACGGGCACACACATGGTATAAATAGTGCAGTCGATTAATAAGTATGACGTGTCCGAATCTTTGGTTTAAATGCCGGTAAAGTAAATTTTACTATTCGTATTTAAAAAATGAAGATCAGGGGATTCACAATAAAAAATCTTACATTCTTTCAACCAGGCGCCGATGTTGGAAGTGGTTCGCGGTTTGTCAAAACTGCTCGAGTTTAGGATACAGTCATCTAATGGGATATTTCAAAGTAGCAAAACATAGGGCTATACTGTCAATAGGTTCATCGTACTGCCTGGACTAGGGAAACCATCAAAGCAATTCATCGAACTAAACCAAATAATAATAATAAAGATAATCGAATACGCTATATTTTACCTGTGAAAGTACAAGTCGCAAGTTCAAGCTCGGTGATGCCTTTGAAAGCCAGCTTGAGTTTTTGATTAAAGAAGGCGACCTGGGCCGGTGTATTGGCAAGGGCAATGGCCGGATTACCGAATTTACTGGGGTTGCGATCCTAGAGCAATAGCCATGATGATTACCAATACAATGGTAATAGGAGGGGGTATGCATATTAATAGAGTGTGAGGTAGTGGTGGTGGTGGTAAGGAAGGAGGGTTAAGCTTAGTCCATGGTTTGTTTTCCGCCGAAGAACTACCCGGTGCACTGGATGAAACCCAATGATTTAAGTTCCGCAGGGATCCTCCCCCTACTACCCTCTGGCCACCAAAACCCTATAAGGGGGGGAGGTGATATGGGAAAATGGGTTTTTACCTTCTTCTTCCGCTTGTTGGCCTTGGGGCCAGTCCCACTGGCTTCGGGGTCATTGGTCTCGTTTTCAACGGAATAGTCATCGACTGCGTAGTCCAGACCATCATCGAGGGATTCCACGGCTTGATAACGGCGCTTAGACATGGTGTTTAGAGAAGGGGAATGCTATTGGGTCAAGCTGGTGCAATGGAATTGAAGAGGTACCGTTGGTAGTGTGAAGTGCTGTATATTAAGCTTAGCAATGTGTATTAAGAGCAGTCAACTATGGCCAATTCACAAAAATACGAATGCTGTTCTCACTAGACGTGTCTTATATTTCGAAAGATCTGCACTATTTGCGACAAGTTTCAAAAAGAAAAAAATAGAATAAAAACGGAGGGGGTAATAAGCTTTGCGTATAGGATTTTCTCCACACTACCAAACTTCGAAATAGGCTGAGAAAGGGGGAGGATTTTTGCCCTTGCCTCAAGTGCTCTACACCACACTATTGGCCTCAGAAAAAATATCTGAATTTAGTCAGGTGATCTCGGAAGCCCGGCCAAATCCATTTGATCCGATTGATCGAGTCATATAAATATCCCAACGAAACAATACTAAACATTTCTAATATGTTTGGAAAATTAAAATATCATTTTATTTCTAAATAGTTGTAATAATAAGAAATCGAACTCCTTGATTAAATCGTCGTAGGTCTAGTACATCCGTTGGCTATTCCTGCAACTATCCGGGCAGGTCTAATAAGGGTAGGATGGCGGCGTGCATGGCCCCGCCATGATCAGTAATCGGGGGATTGGTCTGGCGTTAGCTTACGTTGTCGAGTAGTAGCCACGTACTCGATATGGGTTTCGAAGCGGTGATGGTTATACAAACCCCGGGTCAAATCGGTGAGCCGGCTATTAATGGCAAACTGGCCGTCTGCCAAACGAATCAGATTCACCAGTTGGCGGTGCTGGGTGGCGAAACCCGTAAAATAATTTCCTAAATAGATACTACGCTGACCCCAGGAAATGCGGTCAAAGACCATTTTAAGATCCTCGTAAAACGGCATCATCAACGCCAGCAAATACCTATTAAACAGAGCCAAACGATAGCGGTCCAGGTGGGCATCGATCAACTTGCCCTCGTGGCGGGAATGCCGGGCTATAAACTCCACGTTCATGAGTTCCAGGATGGAGTGTTGAAACTTTACCGATTGGCCGAGATCCCTATTATAAAGGGTAGGGGCCAGTAATTCGCGAATGGGCGTAATGACATCGACGCCGCCTTGGTTGTACCATTCGATTTCCTGCACGGATGAATCCCCGGCCTGGGCATACAGTTGTTTGAGATTCGCTAGAAAGCCGCCTAATAATTCCTGGAGTCCGGTCATGCGTTGGTCGGGATCGAGACTGCCCCCATGGAGATTATTGATCGCCATTACGTTTTGGTGAAAGTAATTATTCAATTCTTTGGTGATTTGGGCTTCCCGAACCGGAACTTCATCCCACTGCATTAATTCGCCCAAGTGAGCTCTCAGGAATCGGTCTTCCTTGGTGACGACCGGCCGCCGTCCCCCCTCCGCTGGATTAGAGAGGCCGGCGGCTTGGTGGCGGGAGATGGCACGCTTTTTCTGACCGTCGGAGGGCTCAGTCGCATAATACTCGACGGGGAAAGTTCGGTAGAGGGCCCCTTTCCGGTTGGACCTCGGGTAATGCTCGGAGGAGAGGATTGGGCCCTGGTAATTCTTACGGTCGGCTGAGCCTCTGGCGGAGGTAGGGGCTGTGGTGGTGGTGGCAGCGACGGGACGGTTTAGCCGGGCAGCGCCATTCGGTTTGTTCGACTTGACCCCGGGAGGGGAGCGGTCTTTCAATTTGGGTAACCTGACAGGCACATGGCCCCTTTGGTCTTGCTCAAACCAGTGCGGCTCTTCATAATGGGTCGGGGGGATGTCCAAACGCGTCGTCTGTTTTGCCTCAGTGGGGGTGTTCACCTTCGGCTTGGTGTTGGTGTGGGTGTTGGAGTCAGTTGAAGATGGTGCTTTGATGCTAGGCGTGGGGTTGGGTTCAACCTTTTCGGGGGTGGTTTTTTTGGGCAAACCTGCCATCACCGCAGCACTGTATGAAGTTGGCTTTTCCCGCCCGACTTCGTACCATTGTCTATTATACACCTTCTCGTCGGCAGCGGTCTTCAGAGTCCCTTGAGTAAAGTCACCGCCTTCGATCACGGGATTTGACGACCCCGAGTTGGGCGAGGCATCGGTCATTTCGGATGAGGGAATATCCAAGACGATGGGCTGAGCGCTCGACCCGGGTTCTTCCATGATAATTTCAACGTCCAAGTCATTTGGGGCACTATCATAGTAATCATCATCTTTCCAGTCATAGTTGGCAAAACAATCGGCTAGGGATGCGAAGCCACTCTTTTCAGTTGACGGATCGGTGTTCGGTTGTTCCTCGACTCGGACGGTCTCGTCGTGATTTTCCTCCGCGGCCACGTCCGTATACAAAGATAGACCGCTAGTCTTGGGGGAATCTACCTCAGATAAATTAGCAACCGACAAACTGTCGGGAGTTTGGTAGTTGACGAAGTTGGGCGAAGAAACCCCCCCATTCCTGGAAGATGGGCGAGTCTCGGGGGAATCAACCAATTGGTGGGGGTCCTTAACCTCTTCTTCAGTGTAGGGATGGTCCTCCCAGCTATCCCAGGTGGGCGTATCGAGAACAGCCTCCTTGGGCACGGTGACCCCTACGGTTTCGCTGGCCCGGGCTCGGAGGGTTTGCGATCCAATGGTCCAACAGAAGACAAGGACCGTCGGTACCGTGTATTTCCACGAAGGGGTTAAACGCGGCATGGCGGCTATATATCGTAGAATAATCGATACCAACACAGGTAGAGAGTAGGCCGCTAATAATAATCAACTTAATAACACGGAATGCAATGAACGGCGGGCAATGACGGTGGCGTACCTTGTTTTTGATGGCCCACGATAAAATTATGGAATTCCAAAATGGGGACACGCTAGTGGTGGGTTTATATACCTTTTAATTAGTTCTATTCTCCCCGGAAATTGAACCGGTGCGGCCTCTTCTCACCTTCTTTTGACTTCCCCCTCCCCTCCAGCTTTCCGAAACAATACATTTAGAATAAAACAAAAAAATTATTACCTACTTTGTGGTACATTCATGGGACCTTTCCTATACAGTCAGCCTTAGTACAACGTATCCTGGCCGCCCTTGTTCGCCTTTATTGATCTATACAGCAACATATTGCTTCTTAGCGAGCAGCGGTGTTGTGTACAAGCCCCTATATCTATGATCAGCCAGCCGCTGCCCCATTCTTCGTAACAACCCAATTTTAACGTCGCTATAAGTGGCCGTGAGTCTTCCGCGGCATTCTGAACACTCGCCATTAGTGGGCTCAATTAGACAGGGTTGCACACATCTCCCACACGTACAACTCCCTCTCGCATCAACTACCTTTTAAAAAAATGCATCCCGTAGTTCCAATGCGCCAGGCGGCCTTATTATTTAAAACGGCTGCCGTATTTAATTCGTCGATTTTCGAGCGTACACGACCCTTTTCCATTTTGGGTTATGGCTGGGAGACAGTCAGTCTAACTGAACCATGACCTGTCTACACACCGATTTGGGACGAACTTCTCCCATATACTATATTGTAGTACATATCAGTGCAACTTGTTGTCTAACCCCGTTGAGTAGCGATACTGGCCTCGTTCTCGCCGGCAGTTTATATTTTGTTGTATTTATTTTAAAAAAGTGGGCATTGTGGCTGTATTATTGAGGATTGAAACCCCCCTAAAATGGGGGTTTCGGAACTACATAATATACAGTACGACATAATTGTTCTATGGAGGGAGGAAGGTTGGGCCAATAACTAACCCGAGAATTTACGATTCGAGATGTAAGCTAGGGACGTTGACCAATGATTAGTTGGTTGGGTTACGTGCAAAGTGAGCTGAGTGGTTACCCTGGGTCGGACTAGCTTTCGGGACATGACTAAAAAACAAGCTATGTATGCCTGCTCCAATAAATAGGATCAATCTAGTGCTTAAGACCCTCTCGTAAATGTATTTGCATTTTGGGAAAAAGCCAATTGAGCAGCCCCAGGCATCGCATTAGTCCACGATGACGACGGGCCCAGTTTCCCGGTGCCTTAGCCCAGCGGGTTCTGCGTTGGGTTGTAGGTAGTTTTCACATGGAAGTAAAGCAAGCTTATCCATGCCACAATCCTACTATACTCACCCACCCGATTTCAAACCAACTAAAAATGATCTGATGTTGGCTGGGTGGGGGGAAGGAAACGTGGGCAATTCCGGATCTGACAGGATAATTCCATAAAATCCGCTGGGCCATGGTCGCACGTCTTCCCCGCCCCTTTCGTGTCGCTCTAATGAGCTGGACGGGTGCCTTGGTGTTGGGGCTTGCTGCCGGTTGCGCCGACATATTCTTTGTGCGACCTTGTGGATGGTGAACTTGCTGAAGGAAGACCAGATGATTCGTAAATAGGGCTCACTGTGGTGCGTATTTTTCTTTTAGTCTAGCTATGGGAGGGAACCCCAGTAAAATCAACCGAGCCAATACCGTCTTTCAAGAGAAGGGGAGAGGGGTGAATGTATTCTACATAAATTCCCTGGATATATGACAAACATTTAAGCTAGAAAGGATTAAAACCACTGGAATACCCCGGACCTGGGGGGATACTGGGGGTGAAAGGCGCCGTCCAAATAATAGGGTCGCTAGAATTGTGAACATTCGCCAGATAAGAGGCTGAGACATGGCGGCAGAGTAAAGTTAAACCCAAACTTAATCGATGATGGCAGTATTATATGAACTACACGAGGTGGCCAGTGCCACCATCAGAGGGAATCGGTCCCCCTGAACTAGAGTGGTCACCTGACTCCCTCAGTGAGAGCGCACCGCCAAGCGGAGAGCGAACAGTTACAAGACTTACCATCAATACTAATGTGCCCAGAGTATAAAATAGGGATTAGCTCGCTATAACGTGGGTTCTTTATGTTCTAATAAAATAACTATATATATCTTAAAAAACCCTACGCCCTACTCGGCTCCCCTAAATACTAGTCCACCACGACCAAACGTAACACCAGTATTCGAAACGTACTTGGGTGAGATGAAATTCAGGGGCTCCAGTCCAAGAAACGGGGTTTTATAATGGGGTTAAGGGCATAGTTGTTCGCGCTGCGCATGTGTACATACCCGAACTATGAAACCATTCTACTCTTTTTCACCGCCCCGACCTCTCTCCCCCTTCCCATGACTATATTCCCCGCACATGCTTGCTGTAGGCTCGATTGGGCCGGGTTACACACATGCCACTGCTTGTATCCTTTCGATTCGGTTTATCCGGCCTTTAGAGCAGGCAGTGTGGTTTGGCAGATCGGATGGCCTTGTCCAGAAAAATACGGCCAGTTTACAGTGCATCGATCTTGGGAAATGGTGTAGCCACCATTGGCTTGAATCGCGCGTGCCTATGGTGGTACGGGATGGGAGTAAGCGGAAGGGGGATATTTGACACAGTGTCCCAACAGTGGTGGACATAGTTGGCCGTTTACAGCCTGCCGGATATATTTATTTGACATGGCTTAATTTGTTGGCCGAGTTCTTTACATTCGCTATAAAAGGGTCGACGACGAGTACAGATAGTTCGCGGCAATCCCCAGCCCAAAGTTGTAAACATGATCTCATATGTATTTTCCTATAGATATAGGCGTGAAGTCCCCACCTGCGTGTATAAGCATCAGTAACGTAAACTGATTACTGAAATCATATTGATAAAATCTATAGCGTAGTATATCAGATGGCGTATGATCTATACCTGAATACGACTGCCTGGTGGGATTCGCGATTGATGATCTAAAGAAGGACAGGGAACCTTCGAAAATGGATTCGTACGTGTCTAGGAAAAGACGGATCCGTTCGGTACAACTGTATGACGACAATCGCCACCCAACAATGAGTTTGACCAAAAAGCCCATGATTAACCAAGTGCCCAGGTTCTATACGCGACGGGGCTAGTATGGAAACCGGACCATGGTTTGCAGGTGGTATTAAGCCGTTTATTTCTGGAGTTTACATTGGTATAAATCATTTTGGAGACTTCCAATGGGTCTTGACTGCAGGTTGTACTTCGGCGCTTGTATTTCAATATTGTACTGAGGTGTCCATCTTTTCACTTTAGAACCCAGAAGAGTCGGACATGTTTATGCCCGTGTCATGAGATATACCACTCCACACCTTTGTTGATGGGCGGTTGGTCCAGACACCCCCCTTTACTTGACTGTCTACAGTGTAGAATTCAGCACCAGCTGCGTATAGCACCTTTTATTCACTAAGCCAGACGGGTGGACTGAATAGCCCTGGTTAATGTAATAAAGTACCCAAGGCTAGATAGACAATGGGAACCATGCCGGGGTTGGACCATTTTCAAGCTCCGCACAGTGTGTGATGGCAGTGCGTCATTCTGGTCAGCTGCGCCAAAGAACAGTCCCCGCCAACCCCCCATAACGTAAGTCCGCCCAGTAGGCTTGGCCTTGTTCAATTGTTCACCACCAAAGTTCCGCCCCTTCCTCGCTGTGCCTTTCTAAAGTCAAACGTTTCCTGGTTTATTCTTCTCATTCCACCCTTTTCTATTCTATTCTTTGGAATTCTTGTTCTATATTCGACTAGTTCACCATGTTCGCGCTTGGCACTCTCTTCTACCTCGGGCTCATGCTCCTGAACGCCGTGGCGGTGTTGCACGAACAACGCTTCTTATCCAAAAGTAAGTCCCGCAAAGGCCTTTATCTCGGGCACACTAATAACACTCAGGGTTGGAGTAACCCTTTTTCCCGAGGAGGATATAGTATAAGTGCTTGTTAAATGGGGTTGTGTTCACTGCCATTTTGGCCAACCGCAATAACCGCCTCTCTCCCTTGTCTCGCCGATTCTGCCTTAAGGAGGGGCCGGCCCATTTCCTGAAGGGAATCGAAAGGACCAACTGTCCTTGTACTACTTTATCATGGTCCACACTAGGGGTATTTACCGCATGGTGTTCCTCCTTCCTCGTGCGCCACACTAACTGCTCGTTTTGTATCGCCCCCCCCCACTTCGTCCCTATCGTCTTGCTACCCTTATACCATTTTCCATCGAAACTCCCACTACCGGCAGTTGGCTGGTCAATCGAGCAACTGAGTGGTTTCCATGACGCCAACCAAGAGGTCAAACTTCGTATCATTCATCTCATTTCGGCTATCCGGATGCTGCTTCGAAGTAAGTCGGAATTCCTTAATAGCTTCTCGCATTCTTTACGGCATCAATGTCCCCTGGATATATTGAGTGTCCACCTGATTGTAAATAGGGATTTCTATTTTCTGATTTTAAAATAATAATATTATTATTCATGAAATACTAATCGAATTAATACCGATATTATCTTTATTGGAATCTGCCATTGCGCATTATGTAGTTCCGCTGATCTTCGTCAACTCGATGGTGATTGTCTACGAAATTATCCTCGGGTGACATTGATCCTTCGCCTCAAAATATAGTTCGACCGTATCAACCCCCCTCCAAAAAAACGAGCCCCCAGACTGCGCTGTCCTCATCTTTTCCTTCTCGTATTACCCTATTGTGCATTATTTCCGGTAGACGTATCGGTTAAATCTTCGCTCAGATCAACTCTCAGCCCAAGGCCTTATTTGTATTCTTACTCATTAGTGTATTTTTTTTTGACTTGCCTATTCGATTAGGCCGACTATCCGGTAATTCTAATTAGGTCATCATGTAATCTATCCCCGCATTTATTCCCGAGCGAAATTCACCTCTTCGCTAAATAGGTCCGCTGCTTAAAGGTTTTATTAATCCACCTCGGACTATTCCCATCATTCAAGTTTTTTTGTTTGTCAAACCTATCTCTTCTAATACGTACTTCTATCTGGCAACCCAAAATAAATACATAATATTATCCCTTGATCGTTTGCGCAAGCATAGACCACGTGGAGCATATCGGATCTCGTCGAATGGTATTGTCCCATGGTAAGGGGAACCAGTAGAGAAAGAGAGGGAGACCGTACCTTTTGAAGTAAAATGAAGTGAATGTTTATTATATGATGATGTTGGAGGGTAGAAAGGGCAGTGTCCCTTTCAGAAAGTCAATAATAGATTATATATATATATAGATCATAAATACTAACGCTAAACCTGTAATTATTCAGTATATGGAAATAAGGGACCCAGGAGTGTGAGAGGATGGTCGAATAAAATATAGCCGTGTATCCCATAGTAGATGGTGCATGTGGGGTTTTTTAAGGCTAAATCGGGTAGAAATCGCCACTCCCAGTCCACGGCTGCCAAAAAATGCGGCTATTGTCGAACAACGTCCCCCGTCCCCATGTTTAGCTATTCCGGCCGCTCACTAGAATAGCCTCCAGGGCCGCTTGATAAGGTTCCACCAAGTGAGTCGCAAACGTTTTAGTGGCAAAGGAGCCCACTTGGAAGGCGGGGTCGAGTTTGATTTCACTCAAAAATACCGAGCCATCCAAAGTCGTTGCGGACACGTAGAAATGGGTCAAACCGTCCACCACCCGTTCGGCCACGGTGAAAATATTGTTCCGGTGCAGTTTTTGGCGCACCTGGAGCATCGTTTGGTAATTGAGCGAATACACGGTCCCTAGTTTCTGCATGGCGTCGGGAATTTCCTTCCAGGCACTCAGGAACCGATCCTGTTCCAATTGGGCATTCTCCTGAAACAGAATGTGGACCAGATAGGTGGTCTGGAAGTAAAAAATGCCCAACGAGGTCTTGAGGGCCACTTGGAGGTTGTTAATGGGGCTCATGGACTGGACCAGCCCTTGGGTGTTGAGCGCTAGGGAGGCGTCCGTCGATTGGCCAGGCGGTACAATTGGTGCCACCAGAGGGGCAGTCGGCCAGATGCCGAAGCTAAAAATTGGAGTTGGGAGGTGGTGGATATTAGAAATGGGGAGAGGAGAAGGGCATTTTAGCGAGGTGAAAATCCAGTGTTACTCAATGACATATCAGCCGGCGGAATTGGTCCAATGGGTTGTAGCGGGTGTTGGTCCAAAGTAGCCATGTCTGTGTCAGAAACACAGCATTGCCGGATTGGCCAAATGATCGCTTTTGGATTATGCGTCAATTTATAAGACTCTGTTGCCTCAGTGGAACGGCCGTTCCCCCAAAAATGGAATGGTGGTGGGGGGAGCTTGACACACATACCACACATCAAAAGGTCTATGGGAAAATAGTGGAACCAACATCTCCCCCCTCCATATTTATCACTCGATTCGATAATAACCACTTACCTATTCTTGTTAAACTGAATCGCAAAGTCGCCCACCGGCTGAGATGAGAAGTTGCTGAACGAAAGGTCCAAAAAAAGTTGACTGCCCCGGCGAGCAAAGGTACCAGTGACCTCCAGCCCTTTGGCGTTCTGGGCGGACAACAGTACTTTTTTGTTGGGCACGAAATAGCCGCTGAGTTCTTCTTCCTGGTTAGTTGACGGCGACGGGAGGGGCATTGCCGGGTGTGACTGGGGGGCGGCCAATTGCAAGCCGGCCATATTCTGCTGAAGGGCCGCCGCTGTTTCGTCGACTGGGTAGAATTGATTGGTGAAGCCATGTTGCAGGGAGGGTGAAGGCGACGGCAGGGGTCCACTACTCCGGGGAGTAGTAGGCCCGGCGGAAAAGGCCTGGGCCAGGGCATTAGTGGGGTCCATGGCCGCGGTAGGGGATGCGGGATTGTAGGCGGAGGATGCGAACGGGTTGGCCGGAACCGGGGCCATTGTTGCTAAAGCAGTCGTTCTCGTCATCGTTGAGGTGTTCATCGATGCCACCGTTAAAGCCATTTGGTTCGCTGGGGCCCCACCCAGTAATGCCAAGGGGTCGTCACCTTTCAGGAAATCGGATTCTAGTCGCGAGTAATCGCCGTTGTCCGTTTGGCCGTCACCATAATTGGCGGTGAATCCAGTCATTCCTCCGGTGGCCGCATTGAGCCCTTGGGCATTTGAAGTTCCCGGGCCGTTGGCCCCACTGGCTCCCTCCACTTGGAGACCCGAGCCGTCGTCGTTAAAGTCCAAGTCCAACAGGTCAATGAGTTGGGGATTCAGGTTCAAATTGGCCGGATAACGGTTATTGTGGCCCAGCTGGGTACTATCGTCCACTGCGTAGGGGTTGGCCAAAGACGACTCGTGGTCATTCTCGTCGTCGGTGAGTCCCGGATTCGTGCGGACAAGAGCCCGGCTGATATCCTGCACCATCAGGTCACTGGAATCGGACCGCGTGGGGGCCATATCGGTGGTTGGCGGGACCTGGGTGAGTACAATCCCATCGGCCTGTTCGGCCTCGGTGGTCGCCGCCGCCAAAGCGGCCGCTGCCGCCGACGTATCGGGGATCTGCAGGACCTTCGAGGCGGGTAACAGCCGGCGTTTGGCCCCCGGAATGAAGGTTGCCGGGGGTTTGTGGTACACGGCGGCCAGGCTGGAAATATTGAGTAGGAGTTCCTCCAGCAATAGGGGGTCCAGATTCTCGGCCTCAGCCGAGATATCGGGCTTATCGGACAGGATAATTTCCTTGGCCGCTTCGGGGTCGGTGGACAGGAGGCGCCAGTAAATGTAACCCCGGTCCCGCAGGTCGGGGTTATCCACTTCCTCGGTAGCCCATTTGAGGACCTTGGGTACCAACTCCTGGCCCAGGGTGGGGCGTTTGATGAATAGCTTTACCGTGGCGGTTAAAAGGGCGAGTTGGACTTCGGTGGGCTCCTCCAGGAAGGTATCCAGAAAGCCCTCCAATACCTCGTCCGAGTTATCGATACGGTCGGCGTACTGACCGATAATCCAAATCATGGCCGCTTTGGCGTCCGAGTCGTCTAAGCTATCCAGGTTCTCACACAGAATCCCGATGATACTTTCGTAGCGATTGGGATATTTACGGAAAATATCCTTGATAACCACCACGGCCTCCTGTACCACATAGTTTACCTTAGTTCTGATCAGGTCCAGCAGCACTTCAATGCACCGCTCGGCTGCTACGTCGATTTTAATTGCCAGGCGACCAATCGACCGCACGGCTTTGCGGACAAAATCCACGTCCACCTCGGCGGCGTATTCCTGGAGTTCGGGCAACACGAAGCTGTAGTTTTTATCGGATGTGAGGCGGATGAGAATCTCAAGTTTGGCCAATTTGACGTAAATGGGATCGTTATATTTGCAGAAGAAGGATTTCAACTGACTGTTGAGAAGGGTGGGGCGGCGTTGGATAATAATGAGGATGTTGCGGAGGGCCACATATTGGACCTCGGGGCGTGAGTTGAGGAGAGTGACTGTTGAACAATAAAACAAGTATCATACACAATAGGAGTGTTCAAGTTAAACCACGAATTATCGGATGATACTGAACCCTAGAACTTCAATAGTACGCATTTTCGACTCAATGGAGGTAGAAGACTCAGCATAAAATATGGCCCAATGAACTAAACTACTGGACTCGACTTACCTAGTGGCGGGGCCAGTTTCTGGCTGATGCTATGCAGAAATTCTTCGTTGGTCATATAATTCATGAGATAGACGATCAGTTTCACAGCGGTCAGCACAACGGCCGCGTTGGCATGCTGCAGACGAGGGATGATCCGCTCGGCCACCATTTCCGCGTCTCCCTCTTCCTGGGGCACAACAAACATGAGGGCCTCCAGGATATAGGTTTGGCCCCATTCCGAGCATTGGTTCAAGGCCTGGATCAGCTTGCTGGCTACTTTCAAATTCAGGCGGAGTTTGATGTTGGGGGAGCATTCTGATATTTCGGTCAAAGCTGCAACCGCATTGGCGACCACCTAAGGCGAAATAAAAATGTCAAATTCACGATGGTATTATATTAATACACTGCATCGGATTAGTAAAACGTATCAATGGGGTTATATGTCGCGGACTACGCAGTTGCCCGGCTGAATTAGCACACGGTGGGTGGCATATAAACCGTTTAATGTAATGAAGTCTTACCGCAGGGTTTGAGTCGGATAGTAAGGTCTTCAGCATATCAATGAACTGCTCCTCCTCAACCAGGGAACGGTCGTACATGCACAGTTTGACCACACAAAGGGCAGCTGTCTTCCGGACGTAGGGGTCGCTATCCTTCAAGGAGTGTCGCAATGGGTCACAGAGGGCATCGATAACCCGGTCCACGTATAAGTAGCTCATGGTTCGAATGGCTTGGGCCCTGATGAGTGGATTATGATCATTGGCATCCTAGTATTGTGGTAGGAGATATTTCAAGGTGGTGGTGGTTGTCAAATGCCTTGCCGTTTAATATCGGGGTGGATGGGGCGACGGGCTAAATTTATAGTATATAGGCGTGTCCGCAGTAAAGTCTGAGACCCAACTAGGATCATTTTTTTTATTATAAAAAACGCCGCATAGGCGATAATTCGCTGTACATAACCTACCTGAAGCATATGCTGGAGAGCAAGATTAGCAATCTCGGACCGATTTCTACCGTAGTTGACCAAATAGAGGTAGACCATTTTCTTGATTTCGAGACTCGGGATGGTCATACAGGCAATAACTTCGGTACAGAGGGGGGCCATATCATTGCCCATGGTCATATTGGCCACAATCTTCTTGAGGGCAATGCGCTTTTTGGTATATTTGGCATCGCGCTTTTCAGAGAGAAGCTCAACCCGGAGTTCCTGGAGCTTGCCTGCATCAAGATGGAAAATAAAACGGGTATGGTCAACATATGTGAGCAGTAATTGGCGCTAGATTAGATACTGCTAGAATGGCTAGATCGCTGTTCGTCAAATAAAAGTGCTTCGGCCTGTCATCGATTGATGGTCCCTTAAGTATAAGGGGTTGTTGGGATATTGTGGTGCACAGTTACGTCCCATTGGCGAAGTAGAGGAGGACAACCTCCGCCCGACACCTCGGATTGGTTACCAGTGACCTGGAGGGTCGGGTTAGTCATGTATATAGAGGTAGAACGGATGGGGTCGGGTGGACTTACCTCGCTGAAAGTACTTGGCATCGGACATGGCGCTATAGAGGAAATGGTGGGGCGGATGGCTCGAATAAGGGGGAGGGGCTGAGTTCTCGGGTACAGTGGCCCTTTAGGAAAGACTCGGAGGGGGGGCTGGTGCTATTAATAACCGCACTCGGGAAAAGTATAACAAAGAAGGACTTTAGGGGTGTAGGAGGGGCGGAAAGAAGAAAGAGTCGGGCGGTAATAGACAGCAGAGCGATATTGGGGTTATAGGGTGGAAAACGGAGAAGCCGCTGAAAGAGGACCTCTGCTGGCCAACGAATGGACCACGCTATTCAGCAGCGCATGTAACCCCACCACCCCTCACCAAAAAGCTCATCTGGCCCCGCCTATTCCATCTTTCAATGTTTGGCCCTTCACTGCCTAAGGTCTCTCCTGCTATTGGGACACCGACTCTACACATTCTTTCAAGCGGAAGCCCCCTCTCTATTCCTTTTCGGAGTCTCCCAATCGCCCTATATATATATATATATATATTATTACCCCATTCTCCAATACTTGTAGTCTCCCATGACGATAAACATCGCTGACCAGGCCGAACTCCAGACGAGCCCTAGGCCTTCGCATGAGGAAGTGGTCCAACTCGCCAAACTATTGCGTAAGAAACCCGCTGTTCCCTCCTCTGCTGATGAGAGCTCCCCACCATTGTCCAACACCAGGCCTGCTGTAAGTATACCTGCCATGGCCTGTCGTATTGCCTTTCTTTTCCCAGCCTCTCGAACTCCCAATAGCCACGGAGAAGCAAAATGTAACGTAGTTAACCCCCAAGTTTCCCTTATGTTTTATCTAATTATATTGCCTTTGCGGGTCCTCTTTATTTTTATATAAAATACCCCACTTACCAGACCTCCGCTATAGCCACTCTATCTTTGGAAGATGTCAATAAGCAGTTAGGTGAGTTTCAGGAGAACGAGGCCATCAGTCAGTTATTGAGTCAGGGCCGCGACCTCAAGGAACATGCCCAGGACATTGAGCGCCAATTGCGGGAAGCCGAGTTGGAGCACCTTGAGAACTATTTCCAGCAGAAGCATCGCCTCACCGAACTGGACGAACAGGTCCAGGATTGCGACTCCATCCTAAGCCATATGGAAACCCTGCTGAGTGGATTCCAGGTCAAGTTGGGCAATATTAACCAAGAGATTCGTGATTTACAGGACCAGTCCGTTTCCATGAGTGTGCGGCTAAAAAATCGTCAGCAGGTCGAGGACCAGCTAGAACGGGCCATTGACGGATTGGCCATTACCCCAGCCCTCATTACCAGTATCTGCGACCATGAAGTAAATCAGTCGTATATCGAGCCACTGCTTGAGCTCGACCACAAAATCCGCGTGTTTCGGCATCAGTCCAGCAAGAACCGAACCATTCTAGCCCTGGCTGACACTGGTCCCGAGCTTGAGCGGCTGCGTTTAGTAGTAAGTCCAATATCCCTTATTCTCTATCTGTTATTCCAATATATCGTTATTTAGGCTATTATTATTTTTCTACAACAGGTCCAATATACCATATACTCATTTTAATTATTCTTGTACTTGCTGCACCACCTATCTTCTGATTTACTGGCTTAAGGCGGCGGCCAAGGTTCGGCATTTTCTGCTCAACAAAATCAAGTCGATTAGAACACTGGCCACCAACATTCAAATTCTACAGCGCAGCATTTTCCTAAAATACCGGGCCCTGAACCACTTTGTTATTGAACGCCACAGCGAGACGGCCAGTGAAATCCGGGACAATTATATCTTTACCGCCCGCCTCTACTTCGCCGACCATTTCGAACGATACGCCAAGGCCCTACAGCGCCTTCAGGCCACGGCCGCCGAACGCGGGGACATGCTTGGCTACGATGAAAGTAGCAAAGCCGGGGGTATCTTCGGGGGCACTCGCCCGGCTCTAAAGGACCGCCGCCACATCTTTGGCTTGGGCGACCGCATCCACGTGCTCACCCGACCCGAACCCCAGGTTATCATCCCCCACGTCGCTGAAGACCGCCACGAGAAGTTCACGTTTGAATTGCTCTTCCGGAGCTTCAACCTGGCCCTTATTGATAATACTACCAGTGAATACGAGTTCTTACTGCAGTTTTTCGTCTCGGAAGCCGCCCGGGCCCGGCATAGTGGAGCCGATATCGCCAAGGCTATTTTCGATCATGTGTTTGCACCAGTGTGTGCGGCTGGTACGGTAAGTGTAGCTCCATAGATTAACGTGCCCTTCAGTATGGATAAGAGCCAGTCAAGCGAACCTCAGGTATCCTATTGCCAACGAACTCGATCTCATGGGAGGTTAAGGTCTAGATTATTTCACTAGATTCGCTAATACGGGACCACTAACCCCGCCTCTTATTAGCCCCCACTAACTCTATTGGATTCCACCCACTATATACTTGCGCCAACCATTTACTTTTAGGCCTTTACCCAATCGTTTGTGGAATCCACGTATGATGCCCTCGGCATTCTACTGTGCATTCGAATCAACCAGCAACTTATCAACGAGCTGCAGCGGCGCAGAGTACCTGTTCTAGACGGCTATATGAACGCCACCAATATGCTGCTTTGGCCCAGATTCCAGACCATTATATCACTCCATATCGACAGCATCAAGAAAGTGAGCTCTGGTAATCGACCACGCCTGTCCAAAACCGATGTTCATCCTCACTTTGTAAGTTCTTTTGTATAGTAGAGCGACTTTAAAAAAGTATTGTCCGGTATTTCTGCTATGTACACTATATCGCCGCTGTGTATAGGTACTTTTATTATAGAAAATCGGAAATTCTCTTAAATGTAAAAGGCCGATTATTAATTCTGAGGTATAATATGTAACCAAATACCCCACTTTTTTTTTTTGAATTACGTAGGTCAGCCGGAGGTATGCTGAATTTGTAGCATCCTTGCTCATCCTTAACCAAGTTCCCGAGACCAACATTCTCGACCAAAGGTACGCTATTCATCTTTACCAATGTCATCCATTCACAGCGCCCTTGCATTTTTGTTACTTCTATCCATATGGCCCACCTCAATAACTATAGCAATTATCAATCCTAATCTACTCTCCAAAAATTACATACTATTCTCTATTGAACTTCCACTATATTTTAGTGTACGCCGGCTTCGCAACGAACTCGAAGCAATGCTCTTACGCATCAGCGAGGGCTTCAATGACCGGGTGACCACCTTGATTTTTCTCATCAACAACTACGATTTGATTCTCACGATTCTAAACGAAAACGGGTTCGAAGGGGACAGTGATGAAGAAGTCGATTATTTCGCCCGATGCAAAACGACCTGCGTTAGCGAATACGTGGAAGAGCAACTCGATACCTACTTCGGCTACCTCAAGTCCTTTGTCATCCGGGCCGAGTCGTATACTGACCTGGGTGGAGGCCACGGTGATGGGGCGGTGGGAGCAGGGGGCGATACCTCCGAAATCAGTGTGGACCAATTCGATAAAGTCATCGCCGAATTCAACGCCAATTTCCGCGGCAGTTTGGCCCATATCAATGCGGCCGTCATCCGAAACTTCTCCAACTTTAAAAACGGTACTCATATTTTACATAGTGTCCTGGGGCAGCTGATTCTGTACTATAACCGATTTTACCACCTTTTCGATCGTCGTTTTACCAAAAAAACGGCCGCGGGCTCTGGAGCCGGCCGGCCCAATCAGTGGCCTGTTGGTATTCAAAATGTCATGGTTGAGATCAAAAAATACAAGTCCAACTTCTAAATGGCTGGGATAAATCATTTGGTCGTATTATACAATATTATATTATATTTTTGCTTTATAAATATATATTCTTTATGTCACCCTTAGCTATATACAAAACATTAAGTCTGTTTGTAGAGGTTGTTACCTGGGTTGACTACTTTTAGTCCATCAAGAGTCCTAAGGATAGGCTTCTAATGGCAGACAGGGCTTAGGCTTGGCTAAGTAGGTCCTAGTATTAGGTAGGGGTATGGTACTAATTAACAAAGGCTATAAATGCAGGTACACGTAAGGGACATGCAGTAAGCACACTTACTAGTCAGATACAAGGACAGTGAGCATATATAGGGTTTATTAGAGTAAACTAGGGGGTATAAATAATCTAAAGGATTGAACTTGTCCCAATGGGACCTAGTTATATGTAAGTGGGGATAGCTCTAGAGGGAGGTCTTAGAAGAAGGATACTACTAAGACTAGGGTAAGGTAAATAGGCCAACCAGATAGCTGTGAGGGCCTGGAAGACCCTGATGGTAGCCAGAAGAGTCTTTGGATCAGCACCAGAGTAATTAGTGTAAAGAGGTAGAATCCAAAAGGAGGAGGCTTATATAATATAGGGTGATCCCATAGTACTGGGGGTGACCATGGGAAGGTTAGTATAGCACTATAAGGCCTAATAGGGATAGACACTAAGGTGCCCAGATTAAGGAAAATTAGATAGTCTGATATCTATCTTTCCCCTCCTTTTATTCCTTCCTACCAGTTGCCCCTATTAGTTTATTCTATTTTTATAGTCAAAATTTGTCTCTACTGTATTCTTTACACTTGAGTATGATGACTTTTCAGTTATTATAGACCATGGACTTATCCATTGTGCAAAATAAGTATTACCAATTAATAAAAAAACACTGAGAATATTTATTAATGATAATAACTGGATATGGAGTAACAAATAAGCTAATATAATTAGTCAGGAATAGGGTAGAGTAATAAACCCACTAATACCTACTTTTAAATATTCAATATGGGAGAGGTTTAACCATACCATATAACAAAAAGTACATTGGATAAGTCAAATACTATTAGCTAAAAATGAATATAGGAGTAGTTCAATAAGGCTGTATAATAAAAAGTCCATTTAATGAGGCAAATACTGCCAGTTATAAGTAAATATCCCACCAATTTTCCCATACACATATCAGTTAAAACCTTATACAACCAAGCTGAATTTCATCCATATCCTATCTATTACCCCATATATGTACCACTTCAAGCCTTATACAGTTCTGCTAGATTTCACCCATATGTATTGTACAAACTAGCATGGTCAGACTATGCCTGTGGCTCACTTTATTCTACTCTAGTAACATGCTTTGCTGAACACTCAGAATAAACCCAGATAGTCTCAACTGGTGACTTTCCACTCATTGGTGTTTTACTAAGATACATATGCCTCCCAACTGTTCATCAATTTTATTACCAAATGTCCCATATACCCACTGTAAAGAACTGAACTCAAATCCTTGAAAACTGAACTTTATTTGAAAAGATAGATAATAAAAGGGAAAGGTGATGAT
>JANBQC010000142.1:0-11091 GCA_027576995.1 Dimargaris cristalligena
AGTAGTAGCAGTAGTAGCAGTAGTAGCAGTAGTAGCAGTAGTAGCAGTAGTAGCAGTAGTAGCAGTAGTAGCAGTAGCAATAATTTATTATCCCTCCCCAGGCAAAGAGATAGAGTGCCATTCAGGCTAAGCAGTCTCCACCGGTTTCTCTCCATCTCTTCCTTTCCTGCTTGTTATAATACCCAGGGGCACTCTCTCGACCATCTCTATCTCACCCTGCTTTATTTGGCCAACTCGAATCCCTCCCACTCTACTCTACCCTACTCGACTCCTTGCATTCCGTGTCCACCCATGGTCAGTACTTAATCTCCCTGTCTGTATTCCAATCCTATTCGCCTTTTTCCCCCCTTGGACGCATCTTCTCACCTCCTTCGCACTCTACACCCCCATTCCCTCTTCTCCTTCCCTAGGCTAATAATGCCTCCAAGAAGCTGGCTGTGACCAATCAGCAGACGATCCAGCGCTTACAACTGCTCTTTTTCGCCATCAATGGCCTGTACGTCTTTATCCGCTTTGTGGTATGCTTCGGGACGGTGAGCTGGGCCGTGGCCGTGGCCTATGTAGGGACGTTCCTCGTGTCGCTGTTTATGTTCCAGCAACTGGTGTCCATGGGTCAGCCCCGGTACGGTCCTAGCGGCGACCTGGTCAGTGCCGGAGAAGACTTGGCGGCCCCCGGTCTGACCTCGTACATGTTTGATATCCTGTACGTCACGTGGTTTATCCACCTGGGGTCTCTGGTTACCCACTATGTATGGTACCTGTATCTCATCATTCCCGGCTATGCTGTGGTGAAGCTGGGTGGATTCATATGGCCGTTCCTGGCCGGTTTCGGGGCTGGGCAGGCCGAGCCCGTCGCCCAGTCCCCCGCAAAAAGACCCAAGGTCAAGTATGCCCGGCGCTAATAAGATGACATTCGCTCACTCTCTTCCCGGTTCTGCCCCGCTCACAATCAAGGAGAGGGAAAGCCCATGTACAGTTGTATCACTCATAAGCCCCCCCCTCTTCAGCAAAATCGGGATCAATATGGGTGAACCTCACCCTAATTGTATAAGATTTTACATGATATTGTGTATGGGATAATATGTGGGAGAATAACTTTTGACCAGTGATATTTACCTCGTCAAATGGATTTTTCGTTATATAGCCTAGATGAACTTCTCCCATATGAACCTTGCAAAGGGGAGGGGGGTGTATGGTATTTGATTTCGACCGGCAGTGTTCAAACGCGTAGTAGCAATAAAGGATAGATTCCCGCTTTATGACGCGATGGCCTCTTTGCCGTTCAACGACGGGGTGCGTCGTTTTGGCAACCCCGAGGGCCCTTTCGACAGGATAGTCCTGCTGGCACTGAATTGGCATACACGTAGGAGATGAGTAGCACACACCACATACATATACACATAATAGATAGTTACCCCTGCTGGCCAATGATTGCGTCGGTTTCATTACACTAAAGCGAGCCTAGCTCAGGTGTAATCTTGTCTGGGTGTGAGTGAAGTGAAGGAATGGTTTTGCGTGTGTGTGTTTTTTTGGGGGGGGGGAGAAGGAGGAAAAGCGTCAACTACCAGCGGCTCATCCTCATTGGTTGGTTTTGTTTTCATTTTCCAACGGAATGGCTTTAGAGAGAGCCTTTTTATATATAGTATACGCACACGTAAATATAATAATAATCGCCCATTTCATATAACTTATCCCCGTAGCCACTTCCGATCTCTCTGCTTTACTTTACTCTACTCTGTTCTCCTTTTTGTCCGCCTTACTCCATTCCACTCTACTCGCCTTTTCCCTTGGGCCTTTTCAATCTTACCCAGTCCCGCCCTAATTACACCATGCTCGAAGCTCGTCTGACGCAAGGCTCCCTGCTCAAGAAGGTCATTGAGGCCATCAAGGATCTCGTCACCGATGCCAACTTCGACTGCAGTGATGGCGGCATCTCCCTGCAGGCCATGGACAGTTCCCATGTCGCCCTCTGTGCTCTGCTGCTCAAGTCCGATAGCTTCGAACCTTATCGGTGTGATCGTAACCGGTCGCTCGGCGTCAACCTCAATTCCCTCGCCAAAATGCTCAAGTGCTCCGGTAACGATGATATCATCACCCTCAAGGCCAACGACGAAGGGGACATCCTGACCATGCTGTTCGAAAGCCCCAACCAGGACCGCCTGTGCGAATACGAGCTTAAACTGATGGACATTGACGCTGAGCACCTCGGTATCCCTGACCAAGACTTCGACTGTACCATCAAAATGTCGTCCCAGGAATTTGCCCGTATCGTCCGTGATCTATCGTCCATTAATGAATCCGTCACCATTTCGGCCACCAAAGAAGGTGTGCGTTTTGCCACCTCCGGTGAAATGGGCAAGGGGTCCATTCTGCTCAAACAGGGCGGCTCCGTCGATGATGCCGCCAGCGGCAAGGCCACCTCCATCCAGCTGACCGAGCCCGTCATGGTGACCCTATCACTCAAATACCTCAACTACTTCACCAAGGCCACTTCGCTTTCCGAATCCGTTACCATCCAAATCACCAATGATATCCCGGTGCTGATTGACTTTGCCATTGGCGAGTTTGGCTATATCCGCTACTTCCTGGCCCCTAAAATTAACGAAGACGAATAGACTACATTTGGTGTGTTGTCGTCGAGATCTTCCAACTCTTCTTCTATTGCCAGTTACGTTGGACTGCCCATTGTAATTTCACCGACCTTCCTCCCCCTTCCCACTCGCTTTGCCTCCGACCCCTCCCCCATCCACCAATTTTCTTTTCCAACCGTATATTCTTAATTTTATGCCGCGGCTCACCGCATTATTATTCATCTCTCCATTAAATGATACCTTATATATATATATATATCCCTGTATGAATCTAGATTCCGTTCCCACTGTAAACGGTTAATGAATGACGTGGCCTGGTTCGGCGTTGGTTAGGAGAGGTGTATATGCTTATTTGGGGTTAGATTGATATAGTTCGATGGCCGACCAGCTACGTATATTGTTCACCAATTCAGCCGATCAATGTTTAAAATTAAATCCGCCGGGCTCTCCCTACCTCATTAGTCAAGTATAAGGGAGGGAAAGGAACAAGCCCTACCTAATCAAAAACCTTTCCTGCCCCTGGTTTGATTTTGAATGAGCCGACAGAGTAGGGGTTTCAGATAGAGAGATGGTTGTCACCCTAAGCCTCCATTCCTACTAACGCCCAGCTAGAGTTCCTTCTTCTCCCATTCACTCCCGACCCCATTCTACCTTTCTTCCCCCCTCCCTACCCACCCTCCATAACCATGTTTCGCGGCCTCAGGGCGTCTCGCCGGCTAATTCGCCCCTCTATAGTCTGCCCCAGGGCTACTCGAGGCCTGATCTCCTCCTTTAGGCCGGCTTCTACCTCCACCTCCACTTCCGCCCCGCCGAGGCCCACCGCGAGAACTCGGTCCCCGCCCCTCTGGCTGGCTCTAGTGGGGATAGTCACCGCTGTTGCCCTTTACTACGAGCGGGATCGTGCACCCCTATGGGGAAGTCCCGTGTTGGCCCACAGCGAAGTCGCCACTAGCCGTGAGCTGTGTTTACTTGTTCTCCATAACGATATACCCGCCCTCAAGCGCTATCTGGATACCCACGCCAGCTCCGAGCTGGACGCTGCCATCGCTGCCAAATCTACTTTGACCGATATCCCCCCACCCGTTGCTGCCGAGTCGCCCTCCCCAGACGCCCAGCGCCGCGCTTATCTGGTAAATTCCCGCCATCCGCTGGGCTGGACTCCGCTACTGGTGGCCTGTGCTAACGGAAACGCAGCCATGGTTGAATTCCTCCTTCAAAACGGCGCGGACCCCAACCTGCAGGACGAATACCAGGCCTCGGGCCGGCACTCCTACCACGAATTACGCGAGCTGTACTTGGCCCGTGAACGCGAGTTCTGCTCGCTCATTTACCCCTCCGCCCCGACAGCCGGATTTTCGGTAAGTTCATGTCCCCCCTAGCCCACCATTTCCCTACCCACTCACTGGACACAGAAATCCCATGCCCTTGTTGCGCCAGCCCGACTAATTAAATCGCCCGACAGCGTTCCCATCCTACCCCTTCTCCCTGCATGAATAGCCCCTCCACTACGCCTGTGTCCAGGGAAATAGTACTATTATCCAGCGCCTTCTCCAGGCCGGGGCCGATCCCCGTATCCAAGATATGAACGGCCATTTATGCAAAGACTACCTAGATGAGGACCTACCCGACTACAAGGCTCTACTCCGAAGCATGGCCGAGCATGAGAACCGCCTGGTGGCCGAACGGAAACGCCGGGCGAAGGAGTTACGCCGAAAGTACCCCCTGGAGGAGCAGCTCAAAGAAGTGATTGTAGGTCAGTTGGCCCCCATCAATGCCGTCGCCTCTGCTATTCGCCGCCGGGAGAACGGCTGGCACGATGAAGACCGTCCGCTGGTGTTCCTCTTTCTAGGCTCCTCGGGAGTGGGCAAAACCGAGCTGGCCAAACAGGTGGCCAAGTATATTCACAAGGACGACAAAGATGCCTTCGTTCGGGTCGATTTGTCGGAGTTCCAGTCCAAACACGAAGTGGCCAAATTCATTGGCTCCCCCCCGGGCTACGTGGGCTACGATGAAGGGGGGCAGCTCACCGAAAAGCTGGCCAAATGCCCCAACGCCGTGGTACTACTGGATGAAGTGGAAAAGGCCCACCCCGACGTCTTAACCATCATGCTGCAGGTGTTCGATGAGGGTCACCTAACGGACGGCAAAGGGCAGACCGTCGACTGCAAAGATGCCATTTTTATCCTTACCTCCAATCTGGCGCAGCACGAAATCGCCGACGAAGCCGAGTCCCTTCGTGCCGACGCCCGGGAACGGGGGACTACTGCGGGCTTCAACGACGAATCCACCAGCCTATCCCGCAAGTTTATCAACACGACCATCTACCCCATCCTTCGGGGCCACTTTCAGCGGGACGAGTTCCTGGGCCGTATTAACGAAATTCTCTTCTTCCTTCCCTTCAACCAAACCGAGTTGCACCGAATTGTGATCAAAGAGTTACAGAGGTGGGCCCAGAAGGCGCAGAGCCGCCACCACATCCAGCTATCCTGGTCGGATAGTGTGGTCGATCTGCTCAGCGAGGGCTACAATATCCGGTATGGCGCGCGCAGCATCAAGCACGAAGTTGAAAAGCGAGTAGTGAACCAAATCGCCAAGGCCCACGAGCTGGATGAAATCGGGGAAGGGAGCTCAGTGTACGTTTATGAGGAAGACGGAACCATTCGCCTCAAATTCACCAAAGCCCCCACACCGGCTCCTAGTAAGCGGGGTTTTTTCTCTTGATCTAGCGGCTAGATAATTGGAGCTCTTTATTACCGCTCCGTATTATATTTCTTAAAAGAATTAAAAAAAAGAGAGAGAGAGAGAGAGAGAAGGTGTGTGTGTGACGTACAGTCCAGAGCTTTCCTGGATACTACCGCGGATTCACAGATTTTAAGTGCAGCAATTGGGGATCTATTAATATTCTTAAGCTTGAAGGCATACGAACTTCCCCGTTTTTCCACCCTGACCCAATTAGAAATGCATAGTACCAAGCTGGAGGTCAGTCGAATGAGGAGCCTCAATTATAATAAAAAAAATTCGCTGAGTAACCGAAAAAAAAGGTTTATTGACAAGATAAGGAAGGGGTGACTGTTTAAAAGACCCCGCTGATTAACAGCCGGGGAGAAAGAGGGTAGCGGGTGAAACCCGCGGGCTAGATGGCCCCTTACCCTAAGCAAGGCCCCGTGGATTTAATCCTCCTGAGTGGGGGAGCGGGAGCGGTCGGCTGGGGGCAGCGGGGAGCCCGACCGGGGGCGGTCGTGGTGGGACTGGGAACGCGAGTAGCTTCGATCGCGGCGGGCCCGTGGTGACGGAGAGCGGGAACTGCGGCGACCCGGGGAGGGGCCACGGGCCTCAGGAGGGGGCGAGCGGGAGTAACGATGCCCTGGAGAGGCCGAGTGACGAGGGGGCGACTGAGAATAAGAGCGGGAACGCGGACGGCGACGCTCCATCGATCGGCGTGGGGAGGGGGAACGGGATAGGCGTCGCGGGCTACGCTCGGAACGGCGGTACGAAGGAGACCGACGGCCGCCCCCACCGCCTCCAGAGCGCCAGGCAGTGTTGGGGGCGTTTTTGGCCCACTGGATGCTCAGGGGACTGCCGTCGACGCGGCGTCCATGCATTTCGTTATAGGCGTCATCCGCATCGCGGGGATCCTCGTATTCTATAAAGGCAAAGCTAGAATAGGAGACGAGGGATAGGGGTAGGTAGGGATCAGGGCAGACCCGAAGAGGGACAGGTAACGAGAATCCCAGGTGGAAAACACAGCCGAATCGAATGTCGGCAGGCGGGTCAGAAACACGGCGCGGGAGACAAATGGGATGGCAGGCAGATGAGGGGGAACGAAAAGGGGGGGTTAGGCGGAGTATGCGACGGGAACTGTGTGTGGCCGGCTGGTGCGACGACTAAGGTGCGCAAGCGGGCGGGTGGGTCGGGGTTAATACAGCGGGGTTTAGGAGGACTCGGAGAAGGTGGCTACTATTGCCTGTCAAAACAACAGACAAAGGCCGGCAATAAAGAAACGGAAGACAAATAAGGGTTATGTGCGTGAAACAAGAGTGGAAGCAGCCGACAACGCGCGGAAGGACGCGTTCTGGCTCAACGGCAGTCGGCTCAGCGGAAGCAGTTGTGCAGTGCAATATAGCTTAGGATAGGGTAGGTGGAGGGGCTTACACTCGGTTGGAGCCAGGGCGGGGGGCCGGGATATCGCAGCGGACCAGGCGACCGTAGCTAGGGACGGAGGAATAGGTTCGACAGAGAGCAACAAGCAGGGGGTTTAGAAGAGGAATCGGATAGTTTTCATTGGCATTATTTCTGAGAGTAATTGTGGCCAGCCGAACCGAGTAGGGCGTTATTAGGTGGTGAAAAACGCGGCTAGTTCGCTTACCGTTCGAATTCGTATGCCAGGTCGCGCGCACGGACCGACGGGCTGAAGCCAGCGACGAAGAGAGTACAGCGGCGAGACATTAGAGAGGGTGACAAGGTAGTAAGTAGTAGGAGTAATGTGCGTGAGGGTTGTGATTGAAGGAAACGCAAAAGAAACAGGTGGAAAGAAGGGCCTAGCACCCCACTGGCCTCTTATGGAGAGATTCTCTTCCGCCAATGGCGTTGGGCTAAGAACAGACACTACCCTCCAACGAAACCCCATAAACGGAGGAGAGTGAGCGTGAGCGTGTTGTGTATGCGTTTCCTTCACTCTCAACTGCCTGTCATGCTCTCCCCCCTAGCGAAGCCAGCATCACGTGATTATGTCTTTTAGAGAATCGTGGGAATGACGACATCCCGTTTAGAAACTATAGATGGCTGTGCTTCGGGGCCAACGGCGATTAAAGCCAACAACAGCCTATGGCCCTGTTTGGAAACGAATAATTTAGAGCCGATGGGGGGAGTGGTGTGGTTCAATGGTCTACTATTCGTCATTATCCCCCCCTGTCGGTACAAAAGCCTGAGGAGAGGACCCGAGGTGGTCGGGACCCATGGAAATTGAGGCCAGCCCCAGTCCAAGCCACCGCGAATGAGTGCTGCATATCTACTACTACCATGGCCGAAACCCTACGTAGTATATATTGGCTCCAATATTATCCGTGAGGCGAGCCGCGCAGAACTTATAGGATATACTTGGCAATTCAATTCGGCAGTTCAAGTAGAGTGGAGAGCGGGTATACTCTCTCTCAGGCAGCGATCCTCTCGGATGCAGGGAGAAAGTCCCCTCTCATAACACTGCCGCGGCTCATTTTGGTGCATTTATCGGTTCAAATAAGGCCCGGTTGGCGTTGTGCCCAGCTCGGCTCCGTCAATTTAACTATTTTGCCAAAGTCGTCCCTTTAGAGCACGTCCCTAACCGGGTGGCTAAAGGGATAGGTACCCCAATGATGAGCTGCGCTGAGCGGGCTTTGTTGCCCACCCGGCTACCAGTCCGCTGCACCCGCGTAGTCTACACGAGAAATGGGCCCGTGCGTCTGCCCTCTATTATCTGCCCCCCTTCGGAACAGGGAATGGTACCTCCCTTCTTTCCCTATTCTCCGGCACTTCCCCCCTGCCTTGTCCTCCCTCCTCTACTCTATAAAATGGAGGACCCGGCAGTTGGGCTATTAATAGCGGGTTAATTGGGAATTCGGGATATAGAACGGGGTCCTAGTTGGACGAGGTGGTCTGTGCTGATAGGCTGTGGGTGTCGAGGCACTCCCTCTTCTTCGTCTTTCGGCCGGAATATAGTGTATCCGATTACGACGGCTAGTCGATGGAGAGGGGGTGCACTGCCCGTCTATAAAACTAGACGGATATCCTCCCACTTTTATATGTACCCCCGTCTGTTTCCTTTCTACGCTTCACCAGCTCTATTCATTATTCTTCCCTTGCTACTTCGCAGCTTCCCCTAGCCCCGCTTACTCTCCCAGCCGCTAACGAAACGACGAACGTCCGTTTAGTATTCTTAACCCGATCTGCCTTCATTAATAATCGCACCCGATCGTCAGCCCACATTTGACGAGTATATTATACACATAGCACCTAGCCAAGCCAATATTTCATTGAGGCTAAATCACCCCCCCCTCTCTCTCTCTCTCGTTCTCTTTCTTCGCAATGGTTAACCGCGCCTATATCATGAGTGCCCTTTTGCTGGGCGTCTCTCTGTCCACTACTTGGGCTGCTCCTCAATATGGTTCGGCGGATATGAGTGGGTCGGGAATGGAAACCTTAGAAAATGGTGACTTTACTGACCAGAACACTTCGATAGATTCTGCCGATTTAAATAGCGGTATGTCGGCGTTTGAGTCATCAGATTTTACCTCCCTAGACAACAGTGACCCGTCACTCACCGGAACTGAGCCTTCAAATGAGGGATCCGACTTTACTGGGATGGAGCCTCCAACCGGGGAGTCCGACTTTACCGCAATGGACCCGTCAACCGGGGAGTCCGACTTTACCGCAATGGACCCGTCAACCGGGGAGTCCGACTTTACTGCAATGGACCCGTCAAGCGAGGAGTCCGGCTTTACCGATGGTCTAGACTTTAGCTCAGACCCAAGTTCCGGCATCCCTACCGGCGAAGAAGAGCCGGCTTCGCTGTTGGGCTCGGGTGATGAGGCCGCCCTTGTCCCCAAGAAGAAGTGCAACCGCTCCAGCTCCGGCTCCAACTCCAGCACCAGCTCCGATACCTGCAATGGTCAAAACTACGACTCCAAGGTGTACAAATGCTGGGATAACGAGTTGCTTTGTCCCGTTGGTAACCCCCGCTGCGGCGACCATTGTTACGAAACCGACAAGTACACTTGCAATAATGGCCAACTCCGGCAGATTTAGGTACCCTGGTGGCTTAAATCTGAGCTGGACAATAAGTGTAAGCCCATTCCCCTTCCTAACTCCTGTCGATATTCGGCCCTACTTTGGACAATGGCAGGGGGGCCATTAACCCTGGCATTGGTTAGGTTCACCTATATCTGTTTTACGTACTCTCTTACTATTTTACTATATATATGTATATAAATACATTAAAGGACGCACTATTTAAACCGAATATAAAGTATGGAGTAGGTGCTATTTGGGCCGAGGCGGACGGTGGGAGACTACCACCCATGGGCAGCCCAGGGGGATTTAGTATGGGGTGTGCGAGAAGGGGGAGGTATTCGTAGACATGCCTTCCTGCAATAGGAAATTCCGGGCGGATGGCCGTCACTCCCCTAGGCTAAGTTGGGAGCCTATGTTAATATCCAGCCCTGCCTACAGTTTCATGCCATCGCCATAATCCCAATTTAACCCCCAGTCTTTGGGCCCCGCTGGTAATGTATGGGGGTGGATGAGAGGGGCCTGCTGGCCAACAGCGAAGAGCACTGCCATTTAGTAAAGCAACCTTTATTTAAATATATAAGGGGCAAAGATAGTTTAAAGCGAGAATGGGGCAGAGTATATATAGTGGCCATTGGGTGCCGTGGTTGCCTACAGAGAATTCCAAGTTCAGGGCCAATGGGCGGCTCCCCCGTAGCACCTACCATTCGAAGAAAAAGAGCCGGCAGTGCACTGCATTAACTCGACCGTTTTCAAGCGAGGCATGGTCAATCTAAGGCACTTGCGCAACGAGTATGTCTAGTCGAAGACCTCGAGGACGCGGCGGCTAGTAACGAGGTAGCGGTATTTTTCTTTTTCGGCCTCGGCGAGAGCGGGCTGCTGGTTTCGGAGGTAGTCGTCTAAATGCTGACGAGAGCGAACCACGTAGTGGACTGTGAAGTACTCCTTGGTACCGGCCTCTTCGGATAGCCAATGCAGTCCAGCGGGCTTGCTGGTCTGGCGAAAGATGCGACTGTCCTTGAACCCGTCGATTTGTTGGACCTGGCTGCGAGTGAACTCCTGCAGCCACCCCAGATAGTCGACGGCCAGTTCCTGGGGCAGGGACAGGTTAATTTCGTAGACCAGACTTCCGGGGGAGGGCAATGAGATGGAGGATGTGCGGCGGGACATGGTTTTTCTTTCTTTTCGGTTCTGCGTTTTGCCTTAATATTGTTCAAGAGGAAAAAGAGGAGTCAAGTAGGGTGGGCGGCGGTTTCAAAGCAAGGGCAGTTGAGGCCATTGGCAGGAAGAAAAGGACCGCCGGGTCAGCTGGGCGGGGGAAACAAGGCGCAGTGGTTGTCGGCGTGTGACTAGCTTCCGCCTACGAACAGTAATTCCGCCTGGGCCTGGAACTTATCACCTTTGCTTCTTAGTAGTGCATTACTTTAAACGTACCCTCCATGCTTGTTAATTCACCCTTCTTGTCGCAATAAACCAGTCTAACTAAACTCGCCATGGCTGCCGTCCAGAATGTGACTTTAACCCCGGCCAGGTGCCAGCAGGTAACAGCTACCTAACTCTAACCTAAAGTATGCCGCACACCAGGCCCCTAGTGGCAGACCAATGTCCCACTCGCTAACTCTTTGACCTACACACCTACTTGACCCCGGGTGGGGGTCTCGCTGTCTGGGGGTCTGGGCGCCGCACTCACGCGCAGAGGTCTAGTGCTGGGAGTTTTAAGCGCGGGTGGGCGGAAGGG
>JANBQC010000142.1:11101-52291 GCA_027576995.1 Dimargaris cristalligena
CACACACATATATATATATATATATAGTTTAACCGAGACGGTTACCTAGTGATACCCGACTTCATAGCCCGTTCCAAAGCGAACGAGCTGAAAGCCCGGGCTGACCATCTACTTGACTCAATGGACCTGGCTCACCACCCCATGACCCGTTTCAAGTCGTCAGACACGGAGCAGGTAAGTGCCTGGAAAGGGTCGCGGCTATCCGGTGTTAACAATGGGCCATGCTAACTGCCCTACAATGTCCTCTTACCCCCCCCCAGTTAATACCCATTGGGCTTAATTTGCACCACCTTATCCGAGACCAGAACGGCGACGATTATTTCCTGTCCTCGGGAGATAAAATTCGCTTCTTTTTTGAAGAAGGCGCATTCGATGACCAAGGGCACTTGGCTACTGATCGCTCCCGCGCCATCAACAAAATTGGACATGGTAGGTATAAGCCAGCGAGTCTTTGCTTTTCGGGGAAGCGGTAGCAAACTACCGGATCGAAACCTCGCGGTCAGTAGATAGAAATGCTGGTTAAAATTTCGGCTGGGGGTAAACAATGCGCAGCATTACGGTCTGACGACACCATTGTTGCCACCACATGCCCGTTTTCCTCCTTAGCCTTACATGCCCTAGATCCCATCTTCCGAGCCGTCACTATCAATCCTACAGTAGCCAACATGGCCCGCCAGCTCGGCTTTCGTAGCCCGGCCATCCTCCAGTCGATGGTTATTTGCAAAGTAAGCCCATTGCATGCGTGGCCCATACTGGTCGAATAAGGCCGAGCTGCTGACCAGGCATGCCGGCGCCCCAGGTACCAAATACCTTGGAAAAATATTCAACGAAATTGAATACAATTTTAGACGACATGAGTATGGGGACATAGTTGCTTTTAATCAGGAATACTGGTCTTATCCAGCAGATTTCCGGTTATTCGATTGGGCTGGAACACTGGAAATAGATCATTCGCCTGCTCATCTATATCCCACCTACTATGCCTATTATTTCCCATATACGGTGGGGACTGTGCTTTAGCAACCGAAAATCGGTGGTGAAGGTAGGTCGAATTTTAGATGCATTAATAGCTACCACGGACTAATTCACCATTGTCCACCCTCCCCTCTCTACCACCCAACCAACTACGTCCAGGGCACTTTACGAGTCTGGATTGGTCGGGTTACCTAACCCTCCGCAGAATCATTCGGGGTATAGTAGTGGATGAGGGTCACACTGCCCCCACTCACCTTATATATATATATATATATATATATATACCCCCAACACTAATTACAAGCGTATACTTCCTAAATTCTATCCAATGATCAGTTCCCGCCCACCAGGACTCGTCTTTTTTGTTTACCCAGCCCCTCTCGGCTGTAGGCTTCTGGATTGCCCTGGAGGATTGTACTGAATCGAACGGGTGCCTTCAGTTTATTCCAGGATCGCACCAGAGTAAGATCCGTTTAATGTTTTTAGGGACACATGTCCCAGACAACTCTACCCTTATTACCTGTTGTTGTTGTTGTTGTTTTTTGGTTACCTGGTACACTTGGGAAGACGATCCCCGCTGGTTCGGAGTGTTGGATAAAACTCCTGAAGCTCTTTGGGTATCCCTTCAATTATAATTTTTTTCAACAACACCCTAATTTCCGAGAAGTTTATTGGCCCCTTCATAATTGGTCATTCAATCAGCCACTCCCCTCACCAAACGCCTGGTTCGTAAAGCCGACGGGGCGGGGACTGAAATGATCTCTATCCCCCCTATATTTAGCCATGACGCGCCCAGCTCCGATCTATCCGACGGCCCGGCCAGTGAGCCCGAATACGTCATGGGGGAAGTGGCGGCGGGTAAGTGTGTGGTATACTCGGGGTGAGAATTAGCTGGGGATGGAGGGATCCATGTGAAATATATATACTCGGTGCGTCACTTCCGGATCCGTCAACGCAGCTTCCTTACTATATATATCTCTCTCTTCCAATATATATATAATACCAATTATACCGGGACTGCTAGGGTCGCTGGTTTTAATCCACGGGTCAGTACTGCATCGCTCATCCCCAAACCGTTCACCCAGGTCGCGGTTCATTTATACATTCCATATGATTGATGGGGTTGCACAGTACCCAGCCGATAATTGGTAAGTCGTAAAAAAGGGAGATTCCAATCAGATGAAGGACCGGTATTCTGCTAAAGCCTCTGCTCTTGTATGTAACCTAATTGGCTGTTTGTGAGGGGGGGCGGGCAAAGTCAACTCACCTTTGCCACGGTATTTTGATGTATAAAAAATTGCCTTATTCTCCAGGCTTCAACCGACTACCGAATTGCCCTTTGAGCATTTGTACAACCCTGATAAGGTACCTAATTTCGGGTGAGGCATATTAACCCACCCATCACTAGTTTAGTGTAACTTTGCTTTGGAATATCCAATCTATATTTTTTCGGTTTTTTAGTTTTTGTCTGAACCTTGATTATCAGTTAAGCGACGATGATAAACATTGCTATACTTTCTTCAGCTGTGCGTACTTTTGGGTTCACGCTATTGTATGCCTGAGGCGACGGGGGGAATGGGCTCAGTCTACTCCGCCCTATATTCCAATAGAGTTGGTGTTCGGTTAGTTTTAACTTAAAGTGGTGGACGCTCCTGCCCACTAATGCATGGGCTAGATAGGGAAGGTGCAGCAGGATCAACCTCCCATTTGGCAACGATTGCTGGATTAAGTTAACATTCTCATCCCACAGTGGCCGCGTGACCAATAGACGCCGGCCCTACTAAATCGACCAGGTAGGTTTAGTGCCATAATGCCAGGGGTAATCAGGCAGCTAGCTGATCTCAATGAGGGGGCCACTCCAACCTAGCCAATACATACATACATACATAATCAATTATATTCTTCAATAGGTTTTAATCGCTCGCTGCCCGAACCAGGCAAGTTCCTGGTCTATTGTCTAACAAGGCCCCGTTATGCTAATAAACCGGCGTTCTATCTACCAAATGCACCCGTCCAGGAGTTAGCACCGTCGCCCACATCCAACTGGTTCCAGCTATTGGGAACTACTCCTTCCTTCTTCCCCCGAATTATTATTATTAATGACACCCCCCACCCCTGTCTTAGTTGGGGCCGGGGTGCTTGGATAGTGTTGGGGGGAAGGGGGTTTTTTTTCAAAGTCCGATATTCGGGAATCTCACGATAAAAAATAGTACCTACATATGCATGTTGGCCCTTATATAGATGCGGAGGTATGGCCCTTGGCCACGGCCGCCGATTCTTTTGCTCTTTATCTACACTCGCTACTGTTTAATCTCGCTGATCTACTTTACTATATTCTATCCTAGATTATTATAGCCAAAAGGTAGTCTTGCTACTAGAAGCGCTGCGGTGCTCCTTCCTACTCGCTTGTTAAGTCAACCACTTGGATACTCGCGGTCTTTGTTAACCGCAACAGCCATTTATTTAACTATTACCCATTGTCCGGGGAATTTGGCCAGCTCCGCCTTTGTCTAGGCCTCCTGCCACTGCCACTCTGTCCCCCCGCCTGGCCTGACACGTAATAGCTAGTGGTGGTATTGTTGTTGTTTTTGGAACTCGGCAGCGAGTGTCGTGGAAATGCAACTGAACCTACTCCACCCAAAGAGGATAGTTTCTTATTATTTTTAGTTCCGTTGTTGGCTAATCGATCCGTTGGGCCTCGCTGATAACAACCGGTAAGTTGGAATTCCTCGAAGAGAAATGTTCCCCGGCCGATGCATAGGTTCCATGCGCGCCAGGTGGGCGGTGCACATCGGTCTTATGCACCGCATTTGCCGTGTTGTATAACTCCGGTACCTTGGGCGCATATCATCAAATAGGGCCTCCCGCCTGTCCTGGTAGGGGGGGAGAGGGTATATGCGCCTTGACTGAAGGGGCGAGAGAGACCTCTACCTAATTTTCCCGTTCTCCTACTCTCTGAGTTTCTCTCTCTCTTCCTTTCCTTTCCTTCCTTCTGGTTTCCCTTCTGACTAACGACGACCCCTATTATGCTGTTCATCTCCTCCCCGACTTTCTCCCCTTGATGACTACTATTCCTATCCCTCTTTCTATTCCTGCCCCGGCCATCTACTGAATGCTGCGCGTGGCCTGTGTCTGACTTGGTCGGTTTCTATCCCATTGCATTGTCCGCTCGATTCAGTGACGTCTCGCCTTCCTGCCCGTGCCGGTTCCGCTTTCCCGTCGAGGGGGTCGTCTAACAGTACCTACCCGCTCTCCTCTTTTTCTTTGGCCGTCCGCGTGCCAGTCCAGTTCCGCTCCCCTCGTCTTTAGAGTACTTTATCCCTTTTCCCTTCCTGATTACGTGCCCTTCCCCTGAGGTAGGCGCTCCCTTTCCGACTCTTCTTTTATCGCCGCTACCCTGGAGGTGCTTTTATACCCTACCGTTTATAGCCCTCTACTCCCTGCTCCGCTGGACTCTAAATAGGCTCTTACATCACCCTCCCCTGGCGACTGGTTAACGACCCGAATAACCAGCACCGGTCCTCTCTTTTCTTGTCCAACTCACACACTCTCTCTCTCTCTCTCTCTCTCCCCCCTCAGTAGTTGGTCAAGCCCGGATTGCCGGCATCTAGGGCGTACCTCTTACACCTGTGTAGCCGATTCTATCCGCTGTTTGCGCTTCGTCCTAGTTAGTTCCCTTTGAGCTTTTTCTGTCCCTCCCCCTATTATTTAATCCCTCGGGGGTTCCCCCCCAGCAGCCACGTTTCCCATTTCCTATCAGTTGTACCATAACATCCATACACTAGCCATCATGACCAGCTCACTCGCCAAGCCTCCCTCCAAAGCCCATAGAAAAAGCCCCTCGGTTGCCGAGCGTATCGCCCATTTCAACTCTTCCATTCCCACTCCCAGCCCCGGCCTTGTCCGGCCCGCAAGCACCACCTCAAGCCGAGTGCCCAAGAGCTCCCAGCCCACCGCCATCAAGAGTCTCGCCAATCTCACAACCAATGCCGTCCCCCGCCGGGTGGTGCGGCCTCCCGCGGTGGTAAGGCCTCCAGCCGACCCTCCCCGTCCCGCCGCCTTACCAAGCGCGCGGGACACCGACACAACCCCCGGACTAGCCCCTTCCCAGATCCCCCGGCCCACGACCCCCAAGTCCCCCCATCGGGCTGCCGCGGTGTCTCTAGCCGCCGCCCATACCCCAACTAAGATCCCCATTCGGCCGTTATCGTCTCTACCCCGATCACCCACCGCTTTAGCGACGGGCCCACCCCAGAGCCAAGGTTCCTCCGCTTCAACTCCTAGTCCGCCGGGCTCTCCTCCGAAGCGGCCCGCGACCCCCTATAACGCCAGGCCGAGTCTCTCCGCCGCGTCCCAGGAGGGGTCTACGTCACCAACACCCGTCCCGTTCCCCCCTCTACCTCAACTGCCACTCTTTTCCAGTAGCAGCTCCACCCCCATGAATCCCCTCGGCCCAGAGGCGCGTCATCCATCACCCGATGCTAGCCCACCGACGGACAATACAGAAGTCCCTACACCACCGATAGTAGTCCCATCGCTGGATAGCCTGGCTGTACAGTCCCCGGTCCCCGCGGAAATGCCCAAACTATCCCCGCCGGTTGAGCTGGCGTCGCCCCTCCCAACTCCACATGAGACCCCGACTGCCTTGGTTATAGAGCCCCGAGGGATATCCCACCACACACCCACCATGTCTGGGCTCAACGATATATCCGGCGGCTTTCTACCCTCGCCTCATTCTCCCCTATCTCACTCAGTCCCCGACGATATACCGGATCGGTCTCAACCGTCCCCCCCCAGTGGACCCATCGGGTCGCTACCGGCTGTGAAATCGACCCGCTTCAGTTTACTTGTTCCATCCCCAACGGTATCTCACCACTCTGACCCGCCTAGTCGGACCTCTTTGACCCCGTCTCTCACGCTCTTACTAGACGGCGATAAGCCAGGTCCCACGAGAGACGCTCATCCGACCCCTAAGATAAGTGAGTCGAGCCCGCCTGATGTGTCGTCAGTTCCTGTGGTGGAGGAGACCTCCTCCGCTCGCCGCTTGCCACTGGCCAGCACTATTCGTCGCTCGCAGTCCCACACCTCCCTCGGAGATGCCTATCGCCAGGAGTTGGCCAGAGGTGCCCCGATGCCACCCTTGCCTGGCCTGCCCCGAGACAAAGTGCGCAAATGCAGCTTATCGGATGGTTCACCCTCGCCCAGGAGTGTGGTCCTCTCAGCTGTCGGCACCGTGGTTCAGCTACCCAACCGCGATTTATCCGCCGTGACCCGGGTCATCTATCCGCAGTCTCATCAATCCTACCAGTCCAACCCGCACGTATCTTCAGCCACGAATGCCGTGACTCGCATCACCTCCCCGATCGTCATTACCCGACACGTACCCATCCCGGAGCGAAAATCGGCCGACCCCGCTTCTGCTCAGCTCCGGCCGGTGGTCTATCTGCACAAGGAGGACCGTACCTGTACCGCCATTCTGGGCTATTTTGAGGCCCTCCATCGTTTGCGCCACCCCGAAACCAATAAGCCTCTCCCTCCCGTGCCCCGGGAGCTGTCCACGGCATCCGCCCTGTCGTCATCCAGCACCGCCCCGGCCTCTCCCACTGCATCCCACTTTAAGGATAAACCAGGGACCAGTCTAGCGCGTATATTACCCATCGGACGCCGTAAATCGAATAGTCGGTTATCCCAGTGCACAGATGATGAGGCTCTTCCCATCCCTCCCTCATTACCCCCGCTTCCGTCCATGCGCCCTTTGTCCATTTTGTCCAAAATCGAGGATCCCGAAAACCCCCTTTTTCCTACCCTCTACCCCGAGTCTACCAGTATAGCTGGAAAACCCCATAGTATACCCGACCCCCCCGCCAATGGCCCCGATCCTCGCCGCAACAAACGCCGACATGTCGAGCGCGAATTGGCGGAGACGGAAAAGGTCTATCTCGAGGACCTCTACGCTCTTTACGAGGTGTTTTATCGACCGTGCAGTGCACATCCCCACTTATTTCCCCCCAAACTCATACGCACTCTTTTTGCAAACTTGGAGGATGTCATTGTGTGCGCCACTTACCTCTCGGTGCTCTATCGAATTGCTTGGGACCATTTACAGGGCTCGCCGACCAAAACCCGCCGGCCTCGGCCCACCCACCCCTCCCCCCCCGAAGGCGGTCGCGATGCCGCCTCCGGTCTCTTGGGCCGCTCCCCCTCCTCTGGACAGTGCGCCGTCAAAGACCCGCTGTATCTAACCCAACGTAATATCTCCAATCCTTTACCACCCACCCGCCCTCCGAAATCTAAACTGCGCACCAAACCATCATTCGGTTCAGCCCTTGGGGTGCAGGGTTTCGTTAGTTCGGCGTCGTTGGCCTCGCAGGGCGCTCATTCAGTGGCATCGGCGCCCCCCGCCCGCGCGGATCACCAGCGCTGGTCCCAGGTGTCAACCTCGCCTGGCCCGGCGATGTTTGGCGATTCCCCGAGCGTAACTACTCTCAGGCGGGCTTCCCAGGTCACCACGGCATCCCAAGAGACCGCCACCACCGTTGGTCCAAGTGGTGGTGACAACGACCCCCTTCTCTCACGCACCAGCAGCTCTGCTTCATCTAACGCATCGGACCCCGACTACACGCCACCCATTTGTCCGCTACCCGCCTTTCCTGCCCCCTCGCTCACCGGCCCTAATATGCCGCCCATGCCTTTCCCAAATCCCGCAACTATCGACGGCCTTCTCCGGCGTATGTTTGGCGATACCAAATTCTATCCCGTTACGACTGCCGATTCCTTCTGTGCCGTCTCTCGGCAGGTGCGCGAAGTATATACCCAATACTGCACCAACTTCGACACAGCCATGGCTTGCTTGGCCATTCTACAGAAGAATGATCCGGATACTCGCATCTTTCTCGAGCGCCAACAGCGTCATTTAGCGGGTAAAACTCACGCTTGGGATTTGGCCTCGCTGCTAATCAAGCCCGTCCAGCGGGTGTTGAAATATCCGCTCCTTTTTCAACAACTGACCAAACTCACGGATGGTGCTACTCCCGAAGCGACTGCCTTTCAATCTGCTCACCGAAAGGCCGAATCCATTGCTGAGCATATCAACCTCGTTAAGAAACGCGCCGGTCTGGTTCATCGCATCCTTGAGCAAAATGGTACGCTGATCCGCTCCCAAGTCAAGGGCCCGGATGCACTCGCGGTTGGTCAACTGGCCAAACGGACTCCACTGCGAAAGCTAAGCATTAATCACCACCATTACCCCTCCGCGGAGGCCACCGGGCGACTGGCTCATTCCAAGTCATCCCAAAGTCTGCGGCCCAACCTGCCAGTATCCTCCAGTCCCCCGGCCGCACCCACGTCCATACCCATACCCGTGAAGGTCCCTCAGGGAGGCCCTCGCCGTCTATCCCATTCCAAGTCACACTCCCAGCTTCGCACCGACCTGCAGATCACCTCCCAAAATGGCTCGAGCCTGAAGGAACTCTCGCAGACTCTACGAATGGGACTTGTGAAAACGCTGGGTCGCCATAAAACTCCGCGTATGGAAATTCCTCGCCCCAATATGCTGGTCCCTCCCAAGCCAATCCTGGGCCACCAGAATGTCTCTACGGCCCCTGGTGCCTTACCCATAGGCCTAGCTGTGTTCGCAGAAGAGCCGAAAGGTACCCCTTCCGCCCCATCGACTGGGTCACGCTCCCCTGTAGCACCCGTGCCCTCGCCTAAATCGGCCCACCCCCACATGGGCCGTATGATTCGAAACCGGACCGACTCTTCGACCGCCTTCACGGACCTTTTAAAGCGATACGAGAGCCAATTACTAGCTGTCTACCGGTTACAGAAGCAAATGGAAGCCTGGGTGTATAACACTACGGCATGGTCCGCTCAGTGGTCTCAATTGGCGCGCAGCACCCACGACTTACTAATGCTAACGCCCCTCACTCCTTCTGAACGCAGCCGGATTCGTATTGGCAAAGACCGCACCCCGCTGGGGCGTGCCCCAACTGGCCTCCCCCTTGAGCCTAATGAGCGATCGTATCCAACCCAGTCCCGGTCCAATTCACTTGAGTCGGATGAAGACAGTCTGGCCGTGGCCTTCAGCCGGGCCATCCAGGAGTACCCGGCCCCACCGCTGGCCCCCAACGGTCGGCGATCAGAGGCCAGCCCAACTGCTTCGCTAACTTCTCTCGCTGGTCCCGGACGCAAGGCCCCCGGATCTCGAATTAGTTCTAATTCAAGCATCGATACCATGGTTAATGGTAGTGGACCGGCCTCGACTCCACCTGCGCCCCCACCTGCTCGACTGGGGATATCCACCACCAGCCAGCGGAACATTCGCACTCGAGAGGTTCGCTCAGCCAGCTTCAGTGAAAGTCCCGTGTCCCCGGTTCCCCGGGGCGGCAATGATGCTGGTGGCCATCCATTTGACTCCTCTAAGCCAGGACATCGCCCCATCATTAATCCAGTCGACTCGGGTTTTATTCAACGAGCGGCTACGCTCTGCAGACACACCAACGAAATCGATGCCGCGATTGTTCACAGTATGGTAAGTACAACGGGCCCAGCTGGAGTAAATTAACCCGCGTTTATGCCTCTTGCCTCATCCTAGGAATACCACTTATGAATGACATATTGGTTCGGGCTTCTGTGATTTACTAACTATGCCTATCTTCTTGTTGCCTGTATTTGGCGTTTCATATCCATTTGTCCCGAATGGACGGCTATTGCTGCAATAGACACACACGATGGCCACTGAAGTGTTTCCAACCTTACAGTGCCTGATTGGCCTTTTTCATAACCCGTCAATTGTCATCAAGAAACACTCTGAGCGACAGATTGATTACATTCGGTTCCGAACATTAAAGCAACAGGGTGATACACCGCTACCTACTGAAAAACACCTAGCGGAAATGGCCGACGAATACGTATTACTGGGAGCCCAACTCTTAGAAGAGCTCCCGGTTTTTCTCCGAATTACCACTCGTCTCTTCACATTAATCGCGTCTCGCTTTTTGACTGTCCAGACGGAATTCTACGAACAGTGCGCACTCAGCCTGCGTGGCCATCTCTTCCACGGCCGAGACGCATTCCAGGTTAGTTCGGGTGCCCTACGCCAAATCGCCCAGGACTACCGCCTAGCTCTCAATGTTCCCACCCACCCTAATCGCTTCTCCTACTTGGACGCTCCCAAATCACCTGGATCGGATGTGCTCCTCAGTCCCTCCCTGCTGGACGCCAAACCAATCCCAGGGCCCTGGGACGACCGCGGTGCCGCGAGCGCCATCGATCTCACCCGCTGGCAAGACGATACCACATCGATACGGCTCACCCCGATCCACCCCTCACTATCCGCCAGTCCAGCGGTTCACCACGTCCCTGAAGCATCCGCTACCGTGGCCCTAAGTTTAAGCGAACGCCTTGATCGTATTGCCGACAACATTAAATGGTCCGTTGATAAAACACGCGGTGCGCAAACTAAGCGCCGCAGTCGCTCTTTCGGCCAAACGACCTTACCGGCATCCGATCCTACGAATACATTGATCGGTGATGAGTATGACGCCGTCCCCCATCCGGTGCGGGTTAAAACGAGCCGCTCGGGACTATCCCGCGAATCGTCGCTCTCTCGGCGCCGGGCTGTACTGATTGACTTTATTCAGGACGATGACGTTGAGACCAATTCGTCGCTGCTCTTTGGGGGGCCTGCTCACCCCCACCCAGCAGAGACCCGCCTGCACGGACCGGCACCCATTCACCGCGACCCCTCTCACACTTCGTCCCAGTTGGACAACCCATTCCTTACCCCCGATGAATATCCCGCCGACCTGGGATACCTGACGGGGCTCGACGAGGCGTCACTCTATGACGAGAGTCGATTACCCTCTCCATCCCAGCCCGCACATTTTCCATCGTACATGTTCGACTCCTTTGCGTCATTAAATCTGATGGCCGATGATGGCCGTCTACGGGAAGGAAGCGCCTCGTCTGCCTCGCATACCCCACGCACCATGTCCCGACAGAATTCCAACAAAACCCCCGCTGGCCTCACGGAGTCCTTGCCACGTTTGCCCCAGGTTGGGCTTAATCGGTCGGACTCGTGGGGTATCGCTGGGTTAGCGGGGCAGGTTAGAGACACTCGGCCTCCACCACCCCGGCCGGCCGATCCGTTTGCCGACTCGACTCCGCTGCCTGACCCTTACACTCCTCCATTCCCATATGAATCTCTCCAACCCGCCGCGTTTGTGTGCATCGCCATTTACCCGCACACCGCCCAGACCCCCCACGAGTTGACTTTTGTCCACGGGGACCATATCGAGGTAACCCAAATTGCACAGGCCCGGCCGCATGTGGGCGGAGTGTCGTCCCTGGAAGGCCACGGCCTCTACTGGTACTTTGGTGAAATATGCTTCAAATCGGGAATCAAGGGCTGGTTCCCTGCCAACTTCGCTATTAAAAATGTGTAATGCGACCGGGTGGTTCCTTTGATCGTGGACTCTCTGGTATCGCCCATTGGCATATATGTCCACCATCGCTTCTCCCTCCCTAATGGTCATTCGCTCTGTGACTATACCATGTACCCTCTTGTTCCAGTTTGTATGTAACTCATCTTTTTTCCCCACCGGCGGAATTCTCGTCGCATCTATATTTTCTCTCCTTTATCAGTCAGCCTTCCCGCACATTGCCCCGCTACTCATTTCGCCAATCTAATGTTTATACCGTATATATCATCATTGTTTTACCCCCCCCTCTTACCCATTCATGTCGTAACCCCCCTTTGGCGACATGACACTATTGCTTTATCTATCTCCTAATACCCGCCACTCTCCCTAATGCCAGTCTGTGCAACCCCCTTTTTTTGCCCTGACCTTTATCATAACCCCATGCCTTCATTCTAACACAATAAACCCCATCAATAAAAGCATTGAGTATACGCCACAACCGTGGGGTTCGCGCATGGCTTTTACCCAAATAGACAGAGGGTTAATACTGAAATCTATTTACTATGGGAGCCATTCCGTTTTCCGGGTATCTAATGATCGGATATTATCTACATTGATTACATTTATAATACTAAATGCAGGGTGCGATATGTACCATTGTGCGGCTTTCAGCAACATACACGTGCTATCAAAGTACAAGGCCTGTCCTTTAAAGTGTTCTACCATTTGTCCAAATAATCCCACCAGGTGATGATGATCTTGCGTATCCAGTACGAGTAGTTTCTAACTAAAAGTAGGTGATATGTATAGGGCCCGTAGGGCGGTGGGGGTACAGGGGCTTTGTGGGGAGCTCGGGAGGGACAAGGGCATGGAGGGCGGAAGGGTTTCCTGCCACCAATAAAGTCGGGTATACATAATATGGGATACTAGGTATACTCCAGAAGACACTAAAACACTAATAAAACTCGGGAAAACACTGATACTCGGATAGAACTCTGATAACTCGGAAATACTCTGAAGAATCTGTTTAAAACTCTGGAAACTCGGGGAATACTAGAAATAATACTCGAAGCAGGAACTCGTTTTCCTGGAGACACCCACATAAAAATGGTCTGATTTATTCATGGATTGGAAAGACTGGCGCTATTTATACAGCACCGGTTAGCGTAAGGCGAATAGCGAATTGTAGCAACTTAGCAATGGAGACCAAATGTTGGATTTGGCGGATTCGATGATGAATTACCGCAGCGCTAGAAATCGTTAAACGGATGGAACCACTGGGGTTTTGACGTCAAATCGGAAAACGAATAAACAGGAACAAAACGGCATAGACCAGGCTGTGTCCATGTTTAATCTGGTTGGTGATGCATGGCGTGGACGGCAATAATTTTCAAAAAGAAAACGAATAGTCAAAATGGTAAAGACGTTTCAGTAAGCCTCGCTGATTACGGCGGAACCTCAGTAAATAAATAAGTGGAGAGCGACTAGCCTAGTAGTATCTCCCAAGACTAAAACACTGTATTGTCACATGAGGCAGTAGGGAAAAAAGTATATCGACCTACCGAGTTCCCGCTTGAGAATAACCCAGCATCTTTGACCAATGCCAACGTCGGCGCTTACCATCCACTAGGTATATATATTGATTGGGCTTGGGGCTATGCGGTGTTTTCGTAACTTTCGTTATATATTTTTTCTTCAATGGTGCCCCTCTTTTATTGGATAATGGGGATGAAGTTGTACACTTGGTTGGGTTGAAAGCATAGATTATTGACAGCGCAAGTGGCCGTTGGCCCATTCTCTTACTACACCATGGTATTTTTATATTGGTCTTTAAGTAAACATTGGTTATCATACTCGCCGGTTGCATTGGGTATATCAAAATCTCAGTCTAGGCATTATCCAAGCGACAAATACCACCAGGACTGGCGAATTTCCGAGCTTCTCCGAGTGAGTGTTCTCTTTCAATGACCTCGCTGATTCTTCCTAAGTATTTAGGCTGAGTTGAAAGGGGAATAAGCAGGTTTCAAAAATCCAATTCGGGTATACGATTTTGTTCACCAATCCCAGTTAGCCGGCTTACACTCAACCAGTCTTTCGCACCCTTAATCTACTATGTTGCAAACCATTCCCCCCCCCCCGTCGATTATTTCCTAGGGTATATTTACAATAAATAGAAAATACAGAGAGCCTCGTTCTTTCTATCTAACACCTAGCTCGCCAGTTAGAGTGGCGACCTAGCCGATCCGTCTGGTCCTAACGCTACAGTACCGACTATAAACCCGCTAAGCAAAAAGGTGTATATAGCAGTTACATTTATTGAACAAGTTTACAACAAGGTTCCGTAACCAACTCCAGAAATAGCTCCAGGAAAGATAAGTGTCGTAATATACCAGATGGGCTACACCATTGCTTAAAAAGTTTTATGTTAATCCAGGAAAACAGGGGATAAGTCGAAACAATAAAAATAATAAAAGAGGGCGTTGCCTAGAGCAATATACAGTCGGAAAAATCAAAATAAAACATGCATACATACGTGTGAATATGGAGGTGTATATAGGGATATAAATAGACCCAAAAATGGGCGAGTGATTCGTCTGAAGATGGTTTGGTCAGAGAACGGCTCCATCTGGAAGACAATCAGGTAGTTTAAACCCCTCGAAACTGTATCAACTACGAAGGGGAGATATCTTGGTAAAAACCCAGTCGGAAATTGGAGGACAATGATCGCCAATATATTGCTGAAGTGGCAAATAAGTGGGCGGTCCGAAATGACCAAGGCAAATCATAGAAATTACCCATAAACTAGCCAGCAGATGGTTTAAAAACTAAGAGGTTCAGTAAAATTGGACGGGAACATGCCGCATTGCACCTGTTGGTTACCTCCCATGGTCTCGCCCTCCCACCAGCCATCAATATGAGTAGCCAGAACAGAAATGACGGCCCCTTGCTTGATGGAAATCTCTTCGGGGGTCTCCGAGGCGTAATCGTACATGGCTCTCACATAAAACAGGACAGGGCGAGTGGCATCGAGGCGCCGCGGAATAACTGGTCCTTTAGCAGGGACGGGAATTGGTGCTGCGCTGGGTGGAGGTGGTCGCTGAGGGGTGGGGGCGATCTGTGGGGGTGGTCCTGAAGGGCCACGCTCAGGAGGCGGGCCATTACGCTGTGGAGAGTTTTGCAGGGCTAAATGAGCAGGAGGTATCCGGGGACTGCCTCCAGCCATCGAGCCCGGGGGACCCATACCTGGTTTTCCTGGCCCCGGCTGCGACCCGGGTGGTGAGCTATTAGTCCGCATGTACGGGCCAGGGCCGGGAGAACCGGATGGGGGTACCTGGGGGCCAGGACCGTACGCCGGATTATACTGACGGGTTCCCGTCGGGGTCTGGCTTCGCAGATTTGAGTGAGAATTACTATGGTGGAGGGCCTGGGGAGTATTACCATCCCCAGGACCCGGTGGGAAGTTCCGCAAAGGGGCCTGGTGCGAGCCTGGGCGGTCCCCTTGGCCAGGGGTGGTGGAACGCGGAATGTAGGACTGGGCCATGGGACTGCCACCCCCAGGGGGTTGGTGGTGCTGTAGACCGGGTTGGACCGGATTAGGTGCTGACGTGGATACATAGGGCGACGCAGAAGGGGCCCGCGGTATCGATGGTGGTGCCCGAGGTGGGCCCACAGGAATACTGCCGACGACCGGACGATCCGGACTGGTTGAAGGGCCTACCACAGGTGACACATGATGATATTTGGGTATCTGAGGGTGAGGCTGATGTGGAGGTCCGCCAGTTGGTGTAGTCGGGGTAGACTGCGAACTACTGTAGAGAGATACAGGGGTTGGGATGCGATTTGCCCCGCCAGGCTGGGTGAAGGGTGGGCGTGACTGCGTGCTGACGTTGAGTCCATCGTCCTGTCGACCACTACGGCCGGGACTGGGAGGAGCCCCATGATCGTAGCGGGCGGATGGGTGACCAGCCCCTGGCTGGGGAGAATAGCGGTGATTGGGTGAGCCAGGAATATGTGGAGATGTGGAGTATGGGCTGCCCGTGCGCCCATTAGCATTGGCTCCGCCGTAGGAATCGGCAGGTAGGTTCTGGTAGCCCGTACCATTGATGGGCTGGATGGTGGGGGATAGGGCACTCAATGCTTGGGAAATGGGGCAGGCCCGGGGACTCTCCCCGCCAAGTGATCGGTCTTTGCTGGGAGGGTAGGCATCGACACTGCCCTGACGGGGTGGACCATGCTGGGCGTAGTGACCATTCTGATCTGTCTGGATACGAGGCAGCATACTTGGGTCAGGGGAAGTCAAGCTGCTGGGTAGGATAGAGTTACCTAAATGCGGATTAAAACTATCCCCAAGGTATGCGGCCGAATCCCCCGGTGTGTGGGAACGACTAACCGGACGAGGTACACCAGGGCTCTTCGCCCCGCCACTGTTGACGACCATGAGTTGGGGCTGAGTTGGTTGAGAACCTTGGACATAGGCGAGAGGGTCGGAATCGTGGAATACAGAAACGGGCCGACTACGGGAACCCCCGGTGCGAGCATTCGACGACATGGGGGCCGGCGGGTGGCGAGTCCCGGGGCCCGGAAGTTGGTCGGGGTGCCCGGGGGCAGATGCGCGGCGGCCGCTTAGGTGGTCAGGGAATACACCAGCCGGAGGAGCCTGGGTAGGGAAAGGAGAGGGTTGAACAGACACACTCTGGCTACGACTACGAGTATACTGTCCGGGTTCGGGAGTGCTCCCCACGGTTTCGGCGCGGGAGCGATTTGACGGGGACGGATCCGAATGGCGGTTTTCTTTCCCCGTTCCGTGAGTGTCAATGAAAAGCTGGATGTCCTGGCTCACGCTGAAACGCTCCAGGGTTTTGCGGACGCGCTCAAAGGACTCGTCCTCGGTGACAAGAACATTGGACAGGATGTTAGTGTAGCTCCACAAGTGGGTGCGCAGGAAGTCGAGGCGCTCTTCCTCGAGAGACTGGAACGAGAAACAAGCGTCCCGCCAATCGTCTTCCCAGCGCCGCTGGGCTTCTTTGAGACGAACCAGAGTCTTTTTATAGTCGTCATCGGCCTGGCGGGTCGAGTGATGGGTTTTCTCTAGCCGGGAGCGCAGGCGGTCACTATCCTTCATGTTCTGCATGCTGACCAGGGTTTGTTCCAGCCCCGACGCCTTGGAGTTTTCGGCATCATAGCGATCTTTAGCCTTGACGAGTTGAGACCGAATCATGGACCGGTTGCGGGAGCTCTTTTCAATGACGGAGGTTTGCTAAAAAAAAAATACAGGAATCGGAGAAAAAGGCAATGATACGGGCGATCGTGAGTGAGAATTAGTGAGGAAGAGTAGCCGACTGGGTATAGTAAAGCGCCTAACTTCTCAAATAAATCTAAACAAAGGTCATTGCTACCGCCCCCAAAGCGGCTAAAACCGCGTATCCACCGGGGTGGCTACGAATCGCAGGGCAGCCCTGCCATAACCTCAAAACTCGGCTCTAACGCTAATGTTCAGTAATATGGAGGACGAACCCACTTACTAATTTTCGCTTTTCCCGTTGTTTATTGACAAAGTCATTGGTGGTATTTTCCAACTCAACTTTGATTTGGTGGGCCAGGTCGATATGGGCTTTTGCACTAATTTCGAGCTCGCTTTTGACGGAGGTTAGGGAGTCCTTCAAGGTGCTGATTAGCCGGGTGTCGGAGGAACAGCACATATCGCGATCGGGTATAGAGAAGGAAATACAGTGAGGTGAGGGTTAGAGGATCGGCGAAAGGCGTGAATCTTCCCCCACTGTGTTCAACAGGGGCATGGTAAAGACGACACATCGGCCAGGGTTGATGGACATCTTCCAATCGGACCTCACGCTGAGTGGATAGTGGGAACTAGCCAGCCAGGAACAATGCAATAGGGAGGGGGGTGGAGGGTAGTCCAGAGCTAACCCCTCCTCCCCGAATTCACTACCCTAGCCTCCGTCTAGTATCCAACATGGAGTAGGAGGAGTATGGCCCTTACTGGAACGCAGGTAACAAAGGGCTGATCAATGATTACCCACACGACAATGTGGAAGAGAATGCTGGCAAACGACGGTGATTTTAAAGGGATATCCCAAACTAATACCTACCCAATTTCGTTTTTACCCAAAGGCGTCCGGGCCAGTTTGAGAAGCTTTTTGCCGAATTCTTCTTCAATGGCGGCCCGGGTGGTGAACATGGTCTGAAGTTCCTGGCAGGTTTGTTTAGAGTTGCGCAGGCGGTTCATGAGTACGGTGACGCCGCGATCATCCTTGCCCTGTTGACCGGATAAGTCGTGGACCGAGGAGCGGGAAGAAAGTCCGAACCGGGCCATGATTGGGATACCGGAGGTAGGAAGGATAGAGGTTATATGATTTATGATATAGGTTAATTACTACGTATTCTGTTAAGTTTGGTACATAACATGGTGCAGGACCGTCAACATTGACGGGGAGGGAAAAGAGTACAGTAACCGACCGGAAAGGGCCCGACTCTTAGTTATATGGGTCTAGCGGCCATCCGAGTAGGCTGAGGTGGGAGGGCTACGAATAAAACGGCCGGGTTGGAAGGCCGTATCCGACGCGCGCGACAAGTCACTCGAGCGGTAGGCAATGGGCGCGTCCAGGCCCTAATAGGGTAGAAGAACGCGTGTGTTGACTTACCCAGAAGGAGTTGGCAAAGGAATCGGCGGGAGGGGGGAGGGCAGCGGTTTGTGCAACCATGGTGGAGTTTGAAAGAGAAGGTACACTCGAAAGTGAATCTCCGCTGGTGCTACCCAAATGGAGGAGGTTCAATGAGGGAAAGGGTGGTAAGGGACCCGTAGGGTTAGGGGCGGAAAGGTATGTAGGTGGGTATGCGAAGGTAAAACAAAAAGGTAGGTAGGTATAAAGGGGAAAAAGGTGGTGTCGGGGAGGGGGAGACAGTTGAGTAGCCCAGAGTCCGAAGCAACGTAAGGTAGTAAGGTCTCAGGAAGTGGCTAAACAGTAGGAGAAAATACGACCAGGGCGACTTAGTGAGCAGGGCCGAAAGCCAGGGATGACAGGTAGCGCGAGTGTATGGAACTGGAAGGATATGCCGTGGGTATGACAACTAGACTGCCGATTCTCGTAGTGGTAGTCAGGATGAGCCAGCCAGGGAGGGCAGGGGAGATGAGGATTACACAGAGAGGGCCCAGTCGGAGTTAGGCCAGTGACAAGAGAACGAATCCGAAGGCTTTGGTTCAGTGGAAAGGGGGGAGTATAAATAGGTCAAGCGACTGATTTCCACGCAGGTCCTCGGCAGGGCATGCATATAGCGAAACCAATGACTAAATGCGTAAATGGACACGGTAAACGTGTCAGGGGTTGAAAAATAAGTATATGTATGTGAGTGAGTGAGTGAGTGAGAGAGAGAAGGCGAGTGAGTGAAGAAGGGGATGAAAACGGACTAGTTAAAGGCCGGGGCGGGGCGGGAGTATATATGCGCATACAGGCCACTTGGGCTTAGTGCGCCCGCTAGGCCCAACACAGACTTTACAACAGATTGAAGGAGAGGAGTGGCGATCACCAAGGGGAATCGTTTCTGGTGGCCAAGCCCAACGAGGTGCTGGACGACGAAGGGAGAGACTGGTCTTTGTTGGGCGCTGATACTTCGAGCGACCTCCTGCAAGTGGCTTAAAACACGCATTTACACATTGCATTAACCGACGGGCCAGGTCGATTAGCAATGGGTGGTGTCCGGGCCAGTGGACAACTCGGTTCCTTGGATGGGCCCCCGTGCCCTCTTCTATTACAGTGCCGAGTGGCCCCAGCTCCCAAACCATCTCCATTTAATATCGAATTTTGGAGGGATGGCACCGGATAATCGTTATCACACTTGTGCAGGGGGGCTCACTAACACTAAACCATCCCTCAGTCCATATTGACCGAGGCCCATAGTACTCGCCCAGCGGACTTTGAAACCCCACCGGGCCAGTTAAATAATAGGGGATCCGACCACAAGTGGACATACTCTTTAAGTTACTCAGTTTATCGGGAATGAAAAACTGTGCTAATAAGATATGTACGCATACGCCTGCTTACCCTAATGGTAAGGTAAGAAGGCCACAATGTACACCAGGCATATGCCTCGCCTGCATATACGAATAATCATCCGAATGAAATGGTCACTATAGTAATAGCCTGGGATGCGTAGGCCCTGAACTGTAAGTAGACCTTTTCAGGGGTTTTGGAATCTGGCACCAACTGGTTTAAGCACCTATTCAATCCACACGTTTGGGGTAGGACTAAATGACCCCTTTTCAAAGGACCGGTCAATTCATTCGGTTGGCCAGTCGGCAGGGTTTTTACAGTGCATTCCTCTCTCCTCCTGATTCAGGGACGGGCGTGCCCCATAAATACGGGACCCCCTCCTAGTGGGGCAGTGGATTATACACGCAGTTGGGGTGGCGCACCTGCCTACCAACTGGTAAAAGTTTTGCGGGTTTCTTCAAGGTATTAAGGCCACGGGATGCAGAGAGCTGCTAGCTGGGGTAGTATTACCCACTTAATCAGAGTCCCCAGTGTGCGCTATCTATTCACGAATTCCCCTTTCAAAGGGAGAGGAAGAGAGGATGCCACCCTAATCGCCAAATGGACCCGGCTATTTTTATACTACCCAATGGCAGTTAGTTCGCTTCTCTTTCAGACCAAACTCTTCTTCATCCTCCTTCTCCTTCAGAAATAGCGAGCGACTCTTCTCCCATCTCGGCTAGGAAAATCCAAGCTCCCTCTGGGCCTATAGGAATTGTGCCGGATTACCACCACAGCCACTTTTCATTGTCTGAGATGCGATCTTGGCTTTCAAATTCAAGTCGGGCGATTAACAACCCTTTACTCTATATATCCCCCTTCCTTGCCCTATACCAAATTGACAATTGCTGCTTTTGCTTGATCGACCTATGAAGATACCTCGGCTATGTACGGGAGCTGCTCGCCCAGCCTTAGCGCCCCTCCTCGTCCAGCAACCCGCCTAATTATAATAGTTTACAGGACTTGCAAACACTCCAGTAGGCAGGGGGCCTATTTGGAGGTAATATATATCTATATATATGGAGCATACGCATAGTAAATGGGTCTACAAGTAGCCGAGAGGCAACTGTCGGACTGGAGATAAAGATGTGTCCCCTACCGACGCCCTCTTGTGATTGCAGAAACGATGCTGGCGGTACCCTCCCTCAATACAGTTTAGTAAGGTGCTTTTTTCAAATGACCAAGTAGGGTGGGGTATATAAAATGTACAGCCCCAATGTTCTCACCATGGATGGTAATGGCAGGAGATGGATGGACACGGGTATTGATATCTCTAATGTTTCACTCACAATGACCGCAGCAGGTGCCGAGTGATCAATCAACCCAACAGATAGGGAAGGAGCGTCATCCGGCGGTGCCTTCGATACAGTGAATTGGCATTAGCGGCTTGTATATATATATATATATACATGTACATATATAAGCGTATGTGTGTGCATTAGTGTGGAACGTTATGACCCCGTGTAACATGCCGTCTAAGTTGTGTGGGGTAGATGCCGTCGGCCAATGGGTGGGGTTGCGGCTACCCCCGTTTACGGACCGCCTCGGTTGACTTTCGTCCGGGTGCTATGTTGGGGGGAGTGGTCCGTGTCGGCCATGGTTGGTGAACCAGCGAGATTAGTAGTATGCTTGGCTGAGGCCAATAGTACCTCCTGCGTCTCCGTATGCATCGATGGGGCCATCTCATCCATGGCGAGGGCGGCTGAAACACTGTGGCTGTAGTAACAACCTCTCTGAACGATGTGGTATGCTAGGTGAGAAAAGCGAAGGTAAACCACCCCACCCACCGTCGAGTGTGGACCTGCTAGCCGGCGATGCTGTGACTCATATGGTCAGTTGCAATCCCTACTACCCCCCAGGTAAAAGGGTCGTCGTCACTTTTTTTCTACTAGCCATCATTCTACTGGATTATCGATGGAGGGGCGGGTGGGTCGACACGGTCTCTCGAGACCAGTCAGGGGTCGTAAAAAGGATACCACCAAAGACTCTACTAACTGCTACTACTACCACATCACCTTCGTAGCCGCTCATTTGTTTTACTGGAAGTAGTGGCAGACGACTAGCCGGCAACAGCCGCCCCGGGGTTGAGCGTCCCGCACAACGAACGGAACGAAGGGCATCTTTGTAGGTCGACGTGGATCACGAACCTATCCACAGTTGGGGGAGAAGTGCTCCTGAGTGGGTTACGCCAACCCCTCTCCTCCACAGCACATTGTGTCCATACTAGGTGTCCACTGCGCTTCCGAAATCCTCCCTCTCCCATTCCCCCCCAGAAACGCGACCTCGTTGGCTCTCTCCGGTCTCCTTCCCCAACCACCCGATACGGCTGCGCCCGGCGGCACCTATGCAGCCAACCAGCGACTAATACCCACACGGTCAAGGGCGACTCCCCTTCTCTAAGCCACACTACTACCACTTGCTTGGATAGGAGGTGGTGATGATGATGTGTGGTGGGGAATGTGATTTCCCCCCCCCGCTCTTAATTAGTCGTCATCAGTAGAGGTTGAGTATATGTGCCTTTCCTCAACCTTTCGTCGGCTTATATATCTTCAGCCCCTCTTCCCCCCTCTCCTCCTGCTTTTCTGAACTTCACACACATCTCCTCCTTCTTCCTTATTATATACTACTCAAGTGTTCTTTTGTACGCTACGGTATTATTCTCCTATAGCATATATACTACTACTACCCCTTCCTGTCTTTAGTCCTCTCACTTACTTTCACCATGGTTCACCTCACTGCCCAACAGAAGACCGATCTCGCCAAGATCGCCCAGGCCATCGTTGCCCCCGGTAAGGGTATCCTGGCCGCCGACGAGTCCACCGGTACCATTGGCAAGCGCTTTGATAACATCAGCGTGGCCAATGTCGAAGAGAACCGCCGTGCCTACCGTGATCTGTTGTTCACCGCCCAGCCCTCCTCCGAGCTGGCCCAGGCCCTGGGTGGTGTCATCTTCTACGAAGAGACCCTCTACCAGTCGGCCCAGGACGGTACCCCGTTCCCCAAGGTCCTGGAGAACCTCGGCATCATTGTGGGTATCAAGGTGGACAAGGGTGTGACCCAGCTTCTGGGCACTGACGGCGAGACCACCACCACTGGTTTGGATGGCCTGGACACCCGCTGCCAGGAATACTACAAGGCCGGCGCCCGGTTCGCCAAGTGGCGCAGTGTGCTGAAGATCGGCAACGGCTGCCCCACCCCCCTGGCCATTGACGAGAACGCCCACGTGCTGGCCCGTTACGCCTCCATCTGCCAGGCCAACAACATCGTGCCTATTGTGGAGCCCGAGATCCTGATGGACGGTGACCACGACTTGGAAGTGGCCAAGGATGTGACCGAGCGCGTCCTCGCCGCCGTGTATAAGAAGCTGAACGAACATCACGTGTACCTGGAGGGCACTCTGCTGAAGCCCAACATGGTCTGCCCCGGTCAGGACTGCCCCACCAAGTACACTCCCCAGGATATTGCCGAAGCCACCGTGACGGTTCTGCGCCGGACGGTCCCCGCGGCCGTGCCCGGTATCACCTTTTTGTCGGGCGGTCAGTCCGAGGAGGCCGCTACCCAGCACCTCAACGAGATGAACAAGGTCTCGGCCCTCCGCCCCTGGGCTCTGACCTTCTCCTATGGTCGTGCTCTGCAGTCCACCGTGCTGAAGACCTGGTCCGGCAAGCCCGAGAACGTCAAGGCTGCCCAGGATGCCCTCATGGTGCGCGCCAAGGCCAACAGCCAGGCCGCCCTTGGCCAGTACCAGGGAGGTGCCGGTGGCAATGCCGCCAGCGAGTCCCTCTATGTCAAGAACTACAAGTACTAAATAGGAGAATGAGTCCCCTCTCTCTTCGTGACTGCTTCTTCCCCGACTCGCACACATTTAGGTCTGGCTTTCCCCCACTCTACTCTTCCCCCGCCTTTCCGCTTAGGTGATTGTTGCCTAACAGCAGAGTTGCCGATCAATATATATTACCCAACCCACTCTCTCTCGCCAATCTCTCCTCTTTTTTTCTCACCCAGTCAGTCTCTAAAAAATCCACGCGGACCCACGAGGAGCGGATATGTACACTCGTTTAACATCGTTTTTGCCTCTCTCTCTACCATCTTTCCTCTTTTGTATGTCCCCCACCTACTCCTCAAGTGGGGGGAATTGTGGTATGGTAGCTGGAAAGTCGATTATAATACACCTTTACTTAGTTAAGTAGGTAACATCAGTATGCGTTTCATACCCCCTTTATTGTCATCTTATATAAACAGAACACGATTCATATGAAATAGATTAGTGTGTGAGTGAATGGCAGCATCTTACTAGTAATAATAAGAATAAGAATAATCGTGGTGGAAGGGCATATACAATGGTCCATTATATTATAAAAGTCCTAGTATTATAGGAAGATTAAGTAACCCCCAGTATTATTAGTATGCGAGGCAGAGCGACTAACTACTACATTAAATTGAAATCCCCCCATTGCCATGTGCTATAATAGTATGGGTGGGTGGATCTGGCTGAAGACGTCAGAAAAGAGGTGAAGAATATACCCACGGCATAGCTAGTTCGCTCGACCCTCTCCCTTCCTAAGGGACATCGAGAAACCCGCCTGCTCACATGCGCATAGATGGACAACAAAAGAAAGGACCTTCAAATGATGATACGGTGGCACATTAGAGTATACTATAGAGATATTCGGCCAAATTGCACAGCCCGGTTGTACCCGGACATTTTCCCACCCCATTTAATGGTGTGGGAAACCAGGGAGGTAAGGGTTGGCTGGTCGATGTATGCGAATAATACTATAATATAACAGAGCAGGTGGCGTCATGCAAGGTGGAAGGAGAAGGGGAACGAAAGGAAGGAAGGCCCGGTAGACAGATCCTCCCAAATTGCCGACGGCGGCTGGGCGTGAGGAAATAATACCCACCATCGGCTAAGCAGGTTTGGTTGCCGCGCCCATCCGACGATGCACCACGGTCGGGGTTGCCTTCCCCCAAGCCTTGTCTCCTCCGGGTTCTTTCCAGCTGTTCCCAAAGCGAAAGTGATACGCATATATATATATATATAGAGCATAGGAGGAAGAAGGCTGATGATGGTGTTTCAGGTTTGGAAGGAGTAATTTATCTTTGTATATCACATGATTACCGTGGGCTGTGTTGGGGTGGGGTGGGGTGTATGCGTGTGTGGGAGGGAGAGTGTATAAAGACATATATATTATATATCTCTCTCTATATTATTGACACAGTAGGAACTAAAGCTGGAAACGTGAAACACAGTCTCTCTCTCTCTCTCTTTCTCTTCATTAGCCGCGCGGGTCCTTTCTAATCCTGGTGGTGGTGCAATGTGAATGGGTTGGATAAAGAAGTTGCTATTCCACCACAGTCGCGGCGGGAGCTCGCCATCTTTTCTACATTGACCTAGTACAGTATAAAGGACATTCCCAAACCGATGAGGGCGACGGACGCGGTGTCTGGTTTGAAAGGGTGTGTGGGGGTTAAAGAAGGATGTGGGCGTGGGCAAGTTCGTAGTCAGGCGTCGGAAAGAGAGTGAGGGAAATCCCTGCCTGCCTGAGCATAATGGAAGGCTGGTATTATTATATAACCAGAGTTGGCGGGGAGAGGAGGGTGTGTGCGCCCACGGGCGTGTTACGCAGGCCAAGCGGTCCTCTTTGGCGGTGCCCAACGGAGGAAAGAAAGGGGAGAGGGATGAGGTGGGAACCCACCACACACACATGATCGCCTTCGCATTAAGCGGCCGCCGGAATGGTTCCCACGAAAGTTCCCACCGTATTTTCACTCCCCCCCTTGGCCGGGACTACAAATACTGCCTCTGGCCCAGGCCCTCCACGATTTGGTTCGCTCTATGACTATTTTCCCTGCGTCGACCTCCTTTCTCTCTCTCTCTTTCTCTCCCTCTCTATTCCATCGCCGTTCCTTTAAATTTCGGCCCGTTGCTTCGATAGATATCCACAGCTGTACGGTGTGCGTCTTTTGATGACCCATTATCGACTTGTCTTAGCCTGTCACTTGTGCCTAACTGTCGGTCCCGGTATGGGTTCATAAGCCTGTCATTTTTTTGGGTTCCATTTTCTTAAGGTGTGTGTGGGTGTAGCGTGTCTTATATATACATATATGAAACTACCTCATCTCCTGTTACCACGTCCTAGTCCTCCTCTATTAGCGGTGCTGTCTTCTTTTGCCTCGCCGTCTAATCCCCCCTCCAGCACTCCGCTTCCTAACTCACCCGCCTTCTTTGCCCCTTCCCTTTGTTCACCCACCTCCACCTGATTCCATCGGATTCCTTCCTTGTTGTGGCTGGTTCTAGTAGGCTTTAATATTATCCGCCGGCTCCTCTATTCCGTGCCTGCTGGAACCCCCCAACTCCGACCGGCGCTCTTCCCTGGCTACTTCCAGTGACGTTCGGCTTTTTTTTTGAAAAACTTCCTATTTGGGCACTAGTTTCGGATTCAGTCGGTGTCTACTGTGGTCCACCTTTTGGTTCTTTTTCCGACCCCGTCTCTTCTCCCACCCTAACCCTCCTTCTTTTTTTCTTCTCCACTCACTCACTTATACCCTCTCCGCCCTTACCGGGTTTGTCGTATTCGTGTTTTGGATTAACTAATGGTCCTCCCCACTAATTATCTCGTTACATAATAGTTGGCAATAATTTCATATCCCAGTCGTTTCTGCCACTTTTTTTTTGTTGTCCCGCTGCAACACTCTATTCCTTGCTTATTACCATTACCATTACTATTATTATTAAGAGGAATACGATTGCTATTATTATCGCCCTTAGTATCGGTATTATTATTATTGTTGTTATTATCATTATTGGACATGAGCCAGCAATTCCCTCACGTCGATCCCTGGGCCCGGAGCTCGTCCCCTACCAGTTTTAAGGGGACCGATAGCCCCTGCGAGCCCTTGGTGATGGAGTCCAACAATGTACTCGACAACCACTTCATGTTCACCCGTCGGGTGCGGTATATTCGGTCTGGAGTCGATACCCTCCTTTCGGCCGCCGAGTGCCTGCCTTCTCTATCGGAGGACATCATCCGCAACACCACCCGCGATATTTGCCGTTTACCATCCCCCGGAAACTCCCATTCCCCTCTACCTATCCTCCATTCTCTTCATTCCCACCTGCCTCCACTACCACCAATCCATGTACCCGTCTCATCGCGGATACCCATCTCATCCTTGTTGGTTGATTCGGAGCCCGAATCCACCCGCTCCTCCGCCTCGCCCCCTCCTAAGCTGAAACGCCCCATCTTTTTCGACGAGGAAGAATACGGCCAAGAAGTTCCCCGTCCGCCCCCTAAGCTTCCCCGGAGCACCTCCGCCTACTCGGTTCGTTCCGTCTTTTCGTCCACCAGCTGCCATTCCTCTACCCTTCACTACTCCCCAGTAGCGGTTGTCCCCTACCCCCCGGGCCTCACCGCGACTCTCACTCCCACCCCCCGGGTTTCCGGGGTCGCGGCCAAGGTCGACCCGGAAACCGACCCATACTACCCTGCTATCTCCGCCCATTGTCACCGGGCCGTGGTTCGTCCCGGGGAGCAGCGTCCTGTATCCCCCGCCATGATCACCATATCCTGTCTGCACGCCCTGGTGGCCCAAAAGTCCTATGGTAGCGAGAAGCGCTTCCTGTGCCCGCCTCCGATGATCACCGTCCGTAGCACCGACCCTGCCTGGTCTCTGGCCGGCGCCCCCCTTCCCTTCTCCTCCGAACTAGCCATGTCCGTCGTCAATGATCAGGGGGCCGACACCCAGGTACGCAGTGCCGTCACCCTCGATCCGTCCGGGTCCGGTATTTGTCGTCAGCTGCACGTCTCTAACATGGCCAAATCCAAGTTCTTCCGCCTGCGTCTGGACCTGCCCAAACGCACCGAGTCCGTGCTCCCCACCGAGACCGCCCCACCCGGGTTGACTCCTGCCTTCCCCTTTGCAACTTTTGAGTCCTCCTCCATCGCCATTATTTCCAAGCCCTCCAAAAAAACCGCCAAGGCCCGGAACATATCCTCCTGTATTCTGTCGGGCTCCTCCATCGCCCTCTTCAACCGCATCAATTCCCAGACCGTACGTACTAAATTCCTGGTGGTCCACGAGGGTGTCCTGTGCGCCCGCAACTGTGCCTGGACGGCTTTTACCATTACTCTGGCCCACCCTTCCCCAGCTACCGCCTCGTCCACCGCCGTGGCCATCACCTACGGGTCGGAGGTGATTCTATCCGACCCCACCACAGGGGTACAGACCGAGCCCATGGTGATCCGCAAGGTGGAGAAGGGTCGACTGGCGGCCGGAGCCCTGGGCCCGGTTAGTCAGATGCAAAAGATCGCTTTCCAGAAGATCTCCCACCAAGCCAAGGTCACTGATCCTCGATACTACCTCAGCTCAGTCACCAGTGCCGAAATGGATACCACCAGCCATCCTTTGCCTTCACCCGCTGCTGCCCCCGCCCATGGCGCCGAGCCCTCCTTCGGGGTAGCCACCACCTCTCCCACCCAGTCGTACAGTCCCGTCGCCCCCCAAGTCCCTCTGGAATTCCTGCCGTCTAATACTGCGGGCGGTCATCCAGCCGCCTCCACCAATCCCTTCTCCGTCGGCGGCCCACCACCACCGTCGACCCCGTCGGTACCCACCCTGTCGACCGAGGAGATTGATGATAAGCTATGCTGGACCGTGGTGGGTATCACCCGGTTTGATTATTCCTTCATGGAGACGGAAGGGCCGGCCTGGTTCCCCATTACCCCCTTCCCCAACCTGGCCGGACTGCCCACTTACCGATCGGCCAGTCACACCCTGGAGCTTCGTATTGCGACTCCACCCCTTAACCCCGATCTGCTCCACACCAAACCCGGCCATCCCCCGGCCCTTCGCCTCCGCCTCGGGGAGTTTGGGCTAACGGAGACCCGACTTACGGTAGTCTCCCCCTTCCCCCCTACTAGTCCGCACCAGGTCATCACATCGGAGCTGACCACCCAACGTACGCCGCACATTCTGGCCGACCCCGTTCCCGATAGCGGTTCTTTCGCCCTGATTCTGACTGCCTCCCTTCCTTCCGTGGGGGAAGTGTTCAGCCGGGGCCCCCAAACGCCAGCCATTCATTATCTTCCCATTCAAATGTGCCGACTGGATGGTGTGGTCTATGATACCGGCTACGAGCTCGTCTACGATAATAGTGAGTACGGCCGGGATAGCTGGCCGGCGCCCTCCCCCTCATCATCCCCTTTTGCCCAATTGCAGGTCCGGGTAGCCATTGCTCGCCCGTCGAATGTTTAATGCCGTGATTTACCACGGCCCTTCTTTCGTGTGTTTGTGTGGAGGGATCTTTCTTTCATTCTAATTTATTATGGCCCACCTACTACTACTCCACCCTAATCCGGTCACTTGTCTGATTCGTTTAATTGTACCATGTTCATTTTCCGGATCCCACCCCGTCCCTTCCTCTCCACGCCCATATACCCCATGTTGGCCTTTTATACATACATCTCTATGCACAAATACCTCCTAACCAATCCCTCGATTGCTAGTGTGCAGTTCAATTATTATTGGCATGTTTATCTCCCCTTATACTATCTGTATTCGCTCCCCCCTTTCTTATCTATCGATTTACCTTGTAAGATGCTACGGAACATTCCCTGGGTTCAGTTGACCTTTTTATTATTCCTATTTATAAGTTCAATCATGTTTGGTTGTGTTGAAGTGCGGAAGTTGATGTATTTTCATTATTTATGGTACGCTCCCCCTGGTGCGTTGCAACTCTACTGATGCAATTCCCTTAATATATTGTTTTTGCTTACTCTCCTTTCCGACGATTTGGCACTGGTGGGGGTGGGTTGGCCTTACCATAGACGTAGTTGATATTGCTTAATTGGGTCAAATGAAGGGCGGGGAGGGATTATCAAACCGAGGAGGGAAAGGTACACAGTTGATCGGCAGGTGGGTTGGGTAGAGCTCTCTACTCAATGTGGTTTTCGTTCTCACCGCTACTCTCCATCCGCTTTGGTCCTTCTGGTTCATTTAATCTATTTCTGGTAATCATGGGGGGAGGGGGTGGTCAAGCCCACCCTTAAAGAGTGTCCCCCAATTAGGGATTGTTTTAAGTTCTTTGGGGCCGAGGTCCCCCATCAAGGCCAAATAGGAGAATCCACTATTTATCTGCCCGAACGGGCTTTCTGACTGGTTAAGCGTACCGTAGTGGAGGGGGGGATGGCATACATAAGAATATCATTGGCGAGGACGGAATGCCTTACGGCCGTCCACTAGCGCTTTGAAGCAAATGCGCGCCTCCACACCTCCATTCCCGGATAGTTTTTGGCCATATCAAGCAGTGTCAACCGGCTGGCTAGTGCATCTCGTACGGGTGGACCCTTACCTACCATGTGATAATGAGCGGTTAGATACGGCATGGTAAGAAACGGGGATATTACTAAGAGCCAGCTTCTTTATAGGAAGGAAGGGAGTCGTTTTCCACAATATCATTGTTTTTATTAGGAACTTGGCTTGTGAATAAGGGAGATTCAGGGCGGGACGAGGCCCTCATTGAATAATATATTTGTATTATGTATTTTGATAAGCGTCGCATTTCGCCCTTCTCAACCACCCTAGGTTCCCTTCTCTACACTCAACAAGCACTGTACTGTGGATTGGTTTCAGCATTTTTCCTTTAGGTAAACTGACTTATTCACTGTGCTTTGTGTTTCTTATTTTCCTCCGCCCAGTTACCCAGGCCCTCTCTCTCTCTCTCTCCCTTCCTCCTCTACAGGCTCCCTATTTCCTTTAACTCCCGTGGGTTTATTCAACTTGGATGCCTACCTTCGCCATGGATGTCGTGAACCAATTTATCCTCAACCCCAAGTACCACGAGGTACTGTCCATTCTCAAGGGGCTTCGCAATGGCCTGGTTTATGGAGCGAAGGTGCGTTTCCCCCATGCCCTCGTCATGACCTTTTTGTTCCGTAGTGGTAGTCTCCGAAACAAGGTTCGGCTTATCCTACAAGCCACTCGGGCCCATGCTCAGAACCTCGGTTCCTTCGTGGTCATCTACAAGACGCTGATGCTGGTCCAGCGGTACTTGGCCGGTCAGAAAGAGGCCAGTTACCACGCCTTCCTGGCTGGGCTCGTGGGTGGGTACGTGGTATTCGGCGAAAACACCAACATCAATAACCAGATTGTAATGTACCTCTTCTCACGAGTGGCCATCGGTCTGGCGAAACTGGCCGTCACACGGAAAGTCGTAGAGGAGCCCCATCGTCCCTTCCCGCTCTTTGCCGCTCTGGTGTGGGGTTTGGTCATGTGGCTCTTCCGTCACGAGCAGTCGACCATTCAGCCCTCTCTCCGGGCCTCTATGCAATATTTGTATGTGGATTCCAGCCAATGGCAGTCCCTCCGCAATCTACTCTGGCACAACAAATAATCCACCAAACTGAGTCGGTTCTTCTCCTGGTCCCAGAGATCACCATGATGACTAGTGTATACCCCCTCCGATATCTCTAATATCTAGGTGTGTGTATATATTAGAATTTATATATATGTACATTTTAATACCACAAAGGCTACGCTAGAATAAATAAGGTGAATGACAGTGGAGGCATTGGTACTTGACTGTGGTGCTTCAAATGGGTCAACCCGTTAGTATACTAAAATGGGGTTGCCGGGAAAGGGGGGGGGGGTGGAGTGCAGACACACATGGTGCCTGACCGAACCAATACGGTTAGCTTATTGCAGATCAATTGATTTCCTGTGGTTAGTTAAGGATTGCATGTAATGTAGAGTTAGCATAATAATAGATCAGGGTTAAAAAAATAACATACCTCCGAGCGAAGGCTCCACTAGACGAGAAAACCCCAGACAAGTCAATCAGACAGACGAGTGGCAGCGGCGACAGCGGAGGGGGGGGTACCCGGCCAGTTTTACGAATTAATAGTGGTTCGTGCTGGGCTTAGTATTCAAGCAACTGGGTAACTTACATCTTCTTGTCCTCGACACTAGCAAAAGTCACCTGAAACTCCAAAATCATCTTGAGTAGATCCCAGAGAGTGAACTCGGGCCATAATGAATGGGTAAAATGGATGGAACAGTGTTTAGCAATCTAGTTGGAGTGCAATGAGTGGAGTTAATAGCAGTTTGCGGGATTGGGGAATGCCGTTGGATGGTATCAGGAAGTATGTTTTGAAGAAGGTAAGCTGGGTTAGTTGAGCCTTAATTAGAACATGGTCATGCGCGACAATCCTGGCTAGATAACGGATTTACTTGAAGTTAGGCCGTGCGGAGTTCAAACACCGCCCCCTACCCTAAAATGTGGATGGATAGTTGTTTTTACCTGGCAGAGTAGGAAGTCGCTGAAGCGATTTTCACCCGAAGTGCGAATCAAAATATCGAGCGGGGGAGAATCGGCGGTAAACAAGTGGTCTTCGATGTTCTTCCACTGGATAGCCCTGGGGACGAGGAGGAATGGGTAGCAATCGGGTAATGAAGAAGAGGGGAGTCTCGGTTAGCACGGATTCATACAATTCTGAAAAGGGGTGTTCACCATTATCAAGCCAGCAGGCGCACCATCCATCACTAGGTCAACCGTGGCCAGAGAAAGAGAAAGATGGGCCTGGTACTAGAGTCATACCATACCATGCCCATCCAGTCCAGTCCAGTCCAGTCTAGTGTAGTTCATTTGTCGTGGACTTTAAGCAGCATATAATAGTGACTTACTCAGTGGCCAGCGAGCCGTCGGTGGTGTCCTTTATGGTACGACGCATGGCGGTGGCAATTTCGTCGCTGGAGTTGTAGGCAAAACACACATTCAGGATGGCCTTATTGTTGTTCTTGGTGATCTCGTGGACCTCGTCGACCTTGGCGCGCACTTCGGGAGACAGGAGCTTCAGGTTGCCGCAGACGCGCACGTTAATGCCGTACTTACGCACGGTCTCGCTCTCGCGGCAGAAGACCACCAGTTTCTCTTTGGCCATTTTCATTAGGGTGTCCACCTCCTCGGGGGGACGGTTGAAGTTGTCGATACTGAAGGCATAGATGCTGACGGCGGGGATGCCCAGCTGCATGCACCATTCGAGGACCTCCTCCAGCTTACGGAAACCCTTGAGGTGCCCCTCCTGGGTGGCCACGCCTAAATTGCGGGCGTAGCGGCGGTTGCCGTCCATGATAAAGGCGGCATGGCGGGGAATGGGGCCCTGGCGAAGGACGTCCATGAACAGGCGGCGGAGGCGCTGGTTGGTTTCGGTGTAGAGGTACTGGAAAATGGCGGGAACGGCGATCATGGTGGAGCTGAGAATAAAATGGACTAGGGAGGGGAGAAGAGAGAGTGAGATAGTACTGTCATTGGCAAGCCACCTTCGGGACGGAGTCCGGCGGTTTATATAAGGTAAGGTCAGTTAGTAAGGAGTTTGTAGTAAATAGTAGTAAGAGTAAGGGAATGGGCGGTTAGAGACGAAGCACCGGCCGGGGTCGGTTTCGCCGAGGGGCAGGGATATGATAGTTCGAGTTTGCCGTGGGGCCAGGGGTTACTTAAAGGCACCCTACGGCTTGTCTATATAGATATAGAATTAAATACATTGGCGGTTGTGGGGATTTTTTCTTATAGCCAACTACCAGCTATTATGAGTGTCCGGACGGTGTGCTTGTCTTTAATATGCTGTTTTATTCACTAGTAGTAGTAATTAATAATGGGCCAGGAATGCTGTGCTATCATATATCTCTCTCTCTCTCTCTCATTCCGTGGCCCTATTATTCTACAGTCCTTTTAATACCCCACACACTAACCCACCCATCACGTGCCCGGTTGGTCTGAGGGGCCATTCCCAACCCTCCCCGGATTGCATGCCAGGGTCCCATCTAATAATAATAATAATAATCATAGTATTAGATGGGACCCTGGCTGGCTGGGGAAGTTGTAGTTGCATATCACCTTCCTCCGTCGGTTAGGGTTGTCAAGGCCAGCGGGGCTCTCGCTATGGTTTAACGGCCCCCAAAGGCTCCACTCGCTTTGGAAATACTTGACACCAAAATATGGGTTGATGACTTTTCTATTTGGTGTGGTCTGTAGTGCTAATAATATAGACGCGCGGCCTCGCCGCAGCACTGATCATTTTCCAGATATTGTTGGGTCCTGGAGATCCAGCCGGGAAAAGCGCAGCGGCCCCAGCTAAATGAATTGGGCCGTGAAGGTTCTCATATTATTATCCATGATTCTTGAATAGCCAGCGTGAATATGGCCACCAGTTTTGGTTCTTGAGGCGGAAACACTGAAGGATTTAGAGGGTTAAAATAGAAATAGAAATAGAAATAGGTATATAAAGGGAGGCCACCACCATCAGCCGAGGTCAGCTCAACGACATAAATATATAGATTAGTATTCCCCCGCCTCCGCTTTCTTGGATCCACTTGACACAGAGAAGATCTGCCAGCGGATTCACATAGACCAAACCAACCTATAGCCCATTATAGTGTGACCAGCTTTTCCAAGTAGCTCAACTTCCATTCCTTCCGAACGACCTTTTCTTTAATTCTTGTTCATCTTTCTGAACTTCTCCGTGCAACCATGTCTTCCATGCCCTGCATTGTGGGTCGCCAGGCTCTCCAGCCGCGCCGCTCAACCCCCCTCGCCGGCCTGATCCGCTCCGCCAGCCCTGCCATGCACGTCTCCGTAAGTTTTCCTGGCCCCTGGTTTAGCCGAATATTGTTTCGTAGTCCCCCACTTGACTTCCCTACCCCTCTTTCTACCCTTGACCACTCTCACCGCCCCGTCTAGTCTCCCCCTTCTTATCTTACACCATGGGCGTATGTTCCGTTTATTTTCCCAGTCCCCGGCACTTCTGTCCAGTACCCAGTCCCGCACCCTCGCCAATGCTTCTTCCCGGCCCATCCGCATGGCGGCCGAGCGTCGCAATCCCGGCTTTCCCCCAACCTCGCGCCGGCTGCGCCGTGGCTTGCCCACCAACACCATTGTCAAATTCGTTCCCCAGCAGGAGGCCTGGGTCGTCGAGCGCATGGGTAAATTCGACCGCATCTTGGAACCCGGCCTAGCCATCCTCATTCCCGTGCTGGACCAAATCAAGTATGTACAGAGTCTTAAGGAAGTAGCCATTGAAATTCCCACCCAGAGCGCCATCACTCAGGACAACGTCACCCTGGAGCTCGACGGCGTGCTGTACTACCGCGTGGTAGACGCCTATAAGGCCTCCTACGGGGTGGAGGACGCCGAGTTCTCTGTGGCCCAGCTGGCTCAGACCACCATGCGCGCCGAAATCGGCCAAATGACTCTGGATAAGACCCTGGCCGAGCGCAACCAGCTGAACCATAACATTGTTGACGCCATTAACACCGCCGCCAATGATTGGGGCATTCGCTGCCTCCGTTACGAGATCCGGGACATCCACCCCCCGGAGAACGTCGTTCAAGCCATGCACTCCCAAGTGTCCGCCGAGCGTTCCAAGCGTGCCCAGATTCTCGAGTCCGAAGGTTCACGTCAGGCCGCTATTAACGTTGCGGAGGGTCGCAAACAGGCCACCATCCTCGCTTCGGAGGCCATTAAAATGGAGCGGATTAACGAAGCCCTTGGTAAGTTACTTGCATCCTTACTATATACCCCCCACCATATCATTAAATCAGTTTAGTGCCACTATTATTTTACAATCACCGCACTCAAACCTAATGCATTTCTTATTACTCCATTCGTCCCTTAATCCCCGCTTATACAGGTGCCGCTGAAGCCATTCTGGCCCACGCCCGCGCAACGGCCCAGGGGATTGAATCGGTAGCACACTCCATTTCCAACTCCGCTGGTGGCCAAGATGCGGTCTCACTGACGGTGGCCGAGAAATACGTCAATGCCTTCGCCAACCTCGCCAAGGAAGGTACGACTGTGGTGATCCCCGCCGACGCCAACAACGTCGGAAGCATGGTTGCGCAGGTAAGTTAAGATGTTATTCAAGTTTTTATTTAATGACTTTCCCGTGTTTATCCGGTGATCAATGCCGAGTGGAGAGGTATAAGACCTTCTCATTCCTTCCGAATCAAGCTTATCTTCGGCCGGCTACGCGTGACTGTGTCCCGCAGACGCCTCCTCCACTGGGCATTGCCGTGGTTAGTTGGTCGACTCTGGTCATCCCAACCCGCCGCCACCCACCTTTCTCACAGATACCTTGATCCGACCCTGCCTTTTATAACTTGTATTAATGACAACCTTTTCTTTTGGATCATATTAACACCGTTTCCCGGATTCTCCCGCGGGGCTCGTGATAAGGCCCTTGCGGTGTACAAGAATATTAACCCGGCGTCGACTTCCACTCCACGGCCGATTTCAAATGACTCGCATAAGAAAAAGCTGATCGATTCATTGATGCCCACCCCCAAGATCCCGGCTAATTAGACTGGCTGATCTATAGGCTTTAATCGCCACCTCTGCTCTCAGATTATTTTGTTTAAAGCCTGTTCGCTTCTCCCGTTTTATTATATTTGGTTTTTATTTTCCCCGACCCGTACTGGGTGTACACATAGTTTTTGCAAACAAATAAACCCCGCCGAATGCAGGCCTAACCCAATCAATCTAGATCCCCCTTACCAAGATGGACGAGTGTCGACACCCACCACCCCGTCCTAACCCACCCGGTCATTAAGCACATGAGCGCCTCCAGCAGAAGCCTGATGATCTGCAAGTGGGTTAAGCACCGGTTTTCTGCGTGGCGCTTTTCACCGGAGGTGGTCTTATCTTTAGGTCAGTGGATCACTTGCGGGGCTGCCTTAAAGTACACCTACCCGAGATATAGGCGGATATGGCTGCTTGCCATTTTAAGCCAAGGGCATAATATCGCTTAGTGTGGGTCCTGTGACTACTCCGATGTGGCCCTGACTCACCCAGGTGGCTCCAACCCCCCTACCTTTAGTACGTTCACTGGCGATAACTACCCGTACATTGAATTAGCCTAGAGAGGTTCCGGTCACTGGTCCAGCTGCAAAGCCTGGAGTTTGGCACTACATCCTTTAGTACGACTAGAAGGGCCATTTCCACCCATAGCAAGTAACTCGACGGTTAGGCACCACCTCTACATTAGTACAATCCACAGATAGTGGTGCTGGTGTCACTGGGTGCAGAGCTGCAGTCGCTGGATGTCAGCGGGTTCAGCATCCGCAATCGTAAATATACCAACAGACTCAATCAGCTAGTAGGGAGGCATATGCCAATTTCCATCCAAGTCCATTTCTGCATCATCGGCCTTCTCACTCGGTGACTACTCCACCCGGAACTTTGATGTCGTTTCCAGAACCAGCTCCGCTCTGATTTGGGCGACTTACCCGGTTTGGCGTCTAAATGATATAAATATCAATCGCTGCGCCGTTCCTCTAGCAGTTCAATATCGATCCACTTCCTTCACCATTGACCTACCCACCCCGCCTTTTTAACTCTCTGTATTTGACCGTAGTCCAGCCTCCACCCATTTCTTCAATAATTGGGCTCATTTAATTGACTTTTAGCGTATACCCCGCAACACCCTCACCCAGTCCTCTAGGGCTTTCATTAACTCTCCATCGCATTATGGACCGCTTTGTACTGATTTGGATAGTATGGGTTGCCCTCCTCCTTCACTTCGCCGCGGGCGAACCCAAGTTACCTCCCCAGCTAGTGGTTTACTGGGGCCAGAATTCCAACGGAGCCATCAATCCCGGTGATCGCTCCGTGTGGGAGAAGCCACTGGCTAAGTACTGCGAAGACCGAGTGGCCGATGTTTTCGTATTATCGTTTCTCATTTCCTTCCAACCCATGGTGCTAAACTTTGCTTATCACTGCGAGACCACTTTTCCCGGCTCATCTCTGTTGAACTGTCCCGACATTGGTGCCGACATCAAAGCCTGTCAGAAATTAGGGGCCCGGGTGCTTCTTTCCCTAGGTGGGGCGTCTGGCTCCTATGGATTTAGTTCCGATAGTCAGGGCCGCGAATTCGCTCATACCTTGTGGCAAACCTTTTTCGTGTCCCCCGTCAGTGGGTCCTCGGGCACGGCGCCCCTGCGCCCCTTTGGCGATGCAGTGCTGGACGGCATTGATTTGGATATCGAGGGGGGAAGCACCGTCGGATACGTAGCCCTGGTCAGCGAATTGCGCACCCTGTTCGCCACCGACCCATCCAAGCGCTACCTGATTGCAGCCGCTCCGCAGTGCCCCTACCCCGACGCCCTCCTTCAACCCGTGCTGAACCAGGCCTGGGTGGATCTGGTGATGGTCCAGTTCTACAACAACTACTGTGGGGTCAACCACTACCCGGCCCAGTACAACTTCCAGACCTGGGATACGTGGGCCCGGACCGTCTCCATAAACCCCAATGTCAGTGTCCTGGTGGGAGTTCCCGGAGGCCCCGCCGCGGCTCAATCGGGCTTCGTTGCGGCATCCACTCTCCAGACTATAATCGCCGATACCCGCCAGCGCTACCCAAGCTTCGGTGGAGTGATGGTCTGGGAAGCGTCCATGGCCTGGGCGACCGGGTTCGCTAGTCAGGCCATGAATTTGGTCAAGGGGGCCACTCTTCCCACTCGCCGCTCCATCCCCCGCCGTCGCGACGGCCCGCTCGCCGTGGCTCCGCCAATGATCAGTGGTAGTATTGACCAGGGTCAGTTGCGGGTGGACTTTTACGCCGAGGCTCTCCCGGCGGACCGTTATCAGCTGGTAGTGAAACTGCGCACCAATACCCTGGTACCGCTAGGGCCCCAATGGCAAATTGGATTCCCTGTACCCTCGGCCGTAACCACAGTGGACTCCACCAACCGCGGTCAACTTAGCCTAAGTCAGGGGCGGCTCACCGTCACTGGAATGCCCCAGGATGAGCCCGATAATAGTATGGCCGTGTACTTTTCCCTTTTCGGACAATGGGCAGCCAACCACACTGAGCCGATCCTACCTGCCCTTGACGGCGTGGTCGGAGGTAACGGATTGTAACCAGAGTCGTGAGTCCCATTATACTCAGCGCTCTCAACCAACGCCTTCATCACCATATCGGGCCTCAGCTCAGCCCCGTCGTCGTCATTAGTAGTACAGAATCCATGATGGATTCCACTGCTTCTTTTATTTATAGCCTTAATATAGTGTATGCAGGGGAATATCAATTGGCTTGATTTCCCAAGGCCATTTACCCGTTTCATTTAGCCGATGGCTTGGGCCGTCGACCGGGAGTATTCACTTTTCCCTTTTCCTTATCAGTTAGCCTATCATATCCTTCCAAACTCATAATAAAGCGAGTTTCTCTATAATAGTACTTGGGGATAATCTTGCAACCCTTATAGATTGCGTATAGATTTATAAAGCTCATAATTATTTCTGATGCAGCTGTCGAAAAAAATGTAGCTCTCTCGAAGAAACTATTATCAACCGCCCGCCTGTCCGTTTTGTAATCTACCTATGTATATAAGACCCTGCTGTAAAGTATCGGATCCTGGTTATTTTCTTTACCCCATACTAATGGGTTTTGGCCTTGGCGGACCGGGGAGGTCGTACACTCAAGTAAAAGAAGCCAGCAATTGTACTGATATAGAGACTACCGGCCGTGTACGCCCAAGCGGACCCCTTGAGCCAGTACAACGAACACGCCACAATGGGGCCCAGCGCGCGTCCCAGCTGACCCATGGACCGGAAATCACCCAGGATTTGACCTTTGCGGTCCGTCAGGTCCAGCGGTTGCCCGGTCGGGTCTACTGCCGTACAACACAGGGATACAAGGGAAGTCATACAGTTGACCACGGTGGCAGAAGTAACGGCCAGACAAATGGCCGCGAAATAAAGACCCCAAGTGCCCCCCTCCCTGGGATGGGCCCAGGTGGCTAGACTGAAGAAGCCCAGCGCACAGCTGGTCATTCCCAGCGTCACAAAGAACTTCTCGCCCCACCGATGGGCCAGTCGGCGCACGACCCCTCCCTGCAGAATGGTGGACACAATACCGATCAGGCCCAGGAATTGCCCCTGCTCCATATGCGAGAAATGGAATTTGTCAAAGGTCAAAAAGGGGAGGGTGAATTCCATTCCAGCAAACACAAACAAATACAAAAAGTGAATGTATTTCAGGGTGCGGATATTCGTCTGGGCCTGCTCCAGGGACATGTGGGTTGGTAGCGGGGTGTTGGTGGAAGCCGTCGCTGACTCGGCCGTGTCCGGTGGGGGGCGCGTGAGAATAGTTTCGGGAATGGACCGGTAAATATAGACAGTTTCGATTAGCAAGAGGGCCAGCGTGAAGAGCGCCGCCCAGGGGTAGGGCGCAAATACCTGAGCTTCGGAGAGACCCAGGCCGAGCCATTCGGATAGATCCCGCTGGATCCCGGCGAAGTAGGCCCCTGTGGGAGGACCCACCGTGAATCCAATCGCAAAGGCGATACCCACCATGGCCATGCCGCGCGAACGCTGGGCGGAAGAGGTCACGTCCGAAATGATGGCATGGGAGAGCTGGACGTTGCCTTCGCTTAACCCGCCGATGATACGTGCCAGGAGGAAGTACTCGAAGCGGTGCGAGAATAACCAGATCACACTGGACACGATATTGCCCAGCATGCAGACTAGAAACACCGGCCGGCGGCCATAGCGGTCGGACAGGCGACCGATCCACGGGGCGGATAGCCCCTGGAGGAAAGAAAAGAGGGACCCCAATAGGCCCCCTACGAGAACGGTGTCGGCTTCCCCGACGACCTGGCTCTGGCCGGTAAAGTAGGACTTGAAGGAGTGGACGGAGGCAATGAACCAATGCAGTGCGGTGCTATTGTCCTTGGCGCGGTAGGCGTGGAGGAGGCGCGGAAACAGCGGTAGAATGGTGGTGAAGGCCAGAATGTCGAGAAGAAGGGCGGTGAAGACACTCCGAATGATACGGCTGCGGCTCGCTTCGGTCAGGGAAGTTGTGGGGGATTGCCCATGGGCGGCCATGGTGCACGCTGCGGAAGTGGTCGATAATGGCTGGTAGCACAACAAATAATCAGGCGGAATGCGAAAAAGCAATTGGGTAGTAGAGGCGGATTGGACAGTTGGGAATAAAAGTGCGCCTAGTCAAGTACGGTGGATTGGTTGCGATTGGTATGCTCCCTCCCCTCCGCTAGTTATTGGCCCATGCAGATGAGAGGCCTTGGTCAGCCTTGAATAGAACAATAGCGCTCGATGTTCCGTATTCGGCCTTTCACGGACAAAATCGGCCCTGCCTACGCGGAACCACCCGTTTATGCCGCTGGTCCCCTCGTCATTGAGGGCCGGGGTTCGAGGTGACTGTAGAACTACCCCGGTTGCTTTGATCTGTAGAGGCGTGGGGCGGGAAGAAAGATCCGGGATATTGATAATGTTCGGTTGATTCTCACTTACAAGGTGAATTAGTGAAGGCTCTGTTTAATTAGTTGCCGCCAACCCTATCCATGACGTGGCCAACATTAATCAGGCCGAGTATATTCCAGGTATGCTGAGTGATAAACTAAAATACTATGCTTCCCTCAATCTGCTGATGGTACTAGAACTGCCAAGTAGACTAGTTATATCACAGGACTGTGGCAGTCACTTGGATTTATCAGGCACGCTGCTCACTAGACCTAAAATCCCGACTCTTGTATTTCGCACCCAGCAAGCGACTATACATTAGATAGGAGTTGGGTGATTGATTTATACCTGATAAATAGTTATAGAAGATAAATCCTTGATTCAGTAGCTGGTATCGCATATCTCTGGGCCCAAATAAATCTCACCAATTCACCGCTTACAGACCGTTGTCGAGGATTAGGCCCAGGAGGCTCCCATATTGACCAAGAATGAGGTC